>JAMZAV010002489.1:0-145525 GCA_024449915.1 Sweltsa coloradensis
GGCGCCCGGACCGCCGGGCGGGCCGCCCGGGCGATAATTCCCCGGCCGCCCGGAAATAAAATTTTGAAAAAAAAAAAAAAATGAAAAAAAAATTTTGAATTTTTTTTTTTGAATTTTATTTTTTACTAAACGATTTGCGAATTTAATAAACTAACCGTCCACTAAACGTTTAAACCTTCCATCCCTAAACTGCAGCACAGATTGTACACAACATCGTGGAGGCTAATCTCGCTGATCGCTATAGAACCCGACAAGGAATGCATTTGAACGAAACTCATAAGTTGGCAAAATGGCAATCATTGCTATGATCTTGAACATTAACTGCACACAAGGAGCACACACAAGTGAACAATTTTAGCAATTTTCCAAGTTTATTGATTGCTAGGACAAATTTTAAAGTAATAAAAATGAAGTCATCAAATATAACAATGTTTCAAGTTGTAGTAATTGTAAACCTAGCCTACAAATCTTAGATAATAACCACTTAGAAAGAATAACATCATCACCTTTATACGGGCCTATTGTATTAGCAATAGGACTTCAGTTTTCACATAGCAGTGTTCTCCCCAGGCCCGGACCGCCGGGCGGGCCGCCCGGCGATAATTCCCTGCCGCCCGGCAAAAAAAAAAAAAATCAAAAAAAAAATTTGAAAAAATTTTGATTTTATTTTTTTTTTTTTACTAAACGATTTGCGAATTCAAACTCTAACCGTTCACTAAACGTTTAAACGTCCCATCTCTCTAAACTGTAATCTCGATTAGCCAAGTTGCATAAATATGAGACGTAAAGCAATATCCAATCTAAACTGTAATGCAGCTTGTAAACGAAATCGTGGAGCTCGCTGATAGTATAGAAACCGACAGTGAATGCATTTAAACGAAACACATAAGTTGGCAAAATGGCAATCATCGCTATGATCGTAAACATTCACTGCACACAAGGAGCACATTCAACACAAGTGAACAATTTTAGCAATTTTCAATTTTATTGATTGCTAGGACGAATTTTAAAGTAATAAAAATGAAGTCATCAAATACAACAATGTTTCAAGTTGAAGTAATTGTAAACCTACATAATATCTTAGATAATAAACACTTAGAAAGAATAACATCATCACCTTTATAAGGGCCTATTGTACTCATTGTAGCAATAGGACTACAATTCACATAGCCTAATTACAAAGGGGAAAATAGGCTTAGACTATGATTTCAATCAAAATTTGAAATGTTCATACCACTAAACCAACTAAAGCAAGCTACTTTAAAAGGGCTTCGAAAACCTCTAAAACTCACCAAATCGAATCTAGGATCTCAAATTTTTTCCGGGGGCAAGCCCCCGGACCCCCACTAATTTTTGGCCCTACCCGGCAATGTTTATGGAATACCCAGTGAACATTTTTTTCTGGGGAGAACACTGCATAGCCTACATTACAAAGGAGAAAATAGACTTAGACTATGATTTCAATCAAATTTGAAATGTTTATAGGCCTACTTCATACCACTAAACCAACAAAAGTAAGCTACTTTAAAAGGGCTTCGAAAACCTCTAAAACTCACCAAATCGAATCTAGGATCTCAATTTATTTCTGGGGGCAAGCCCCCGGACCCCACTATTTTTGACCCTACCCGCGAGTACCCGGCAATGTTTATGAAATACCCAGTGAACATTTTTTTCTGGGGAGAACACTGGTAGATGAATAGAAACATCTATAGAAACATATAACCAACTTATTTAGTGAGGTCACATTTTGCATAAAACCAGATAGTTAGGCCTTTACATGGTTATTCCCCTGCTCGTTTAACTACAGAAGATTCTAAGTCACCTTGATCCCCCCTCTGGGATATGTCAGTTAGGCTACTATGTACTAGAATTGGAAATCAGCTTTGCTACATGGCCTATCAAAACAATTCACTGCATATAAGTATTACAATCTTTTTACTACTAGTTTGAACTTTGAACCACACTATGCAACCAATTTCATCCAAGCTAATATCCTGATTTATGTTATATTCATCAACATTATCCATCGCCGTTTCCTGCTTCTGCAGGGTCAGCTCGGGTTTAGCAACCACATTTTTCCACTTCTTTCTATCCTCCCACAATTGTATCTCTTCCCCATCTTCCCAGCTCTCTCCTCTTGCCTCCAAGTCTCCTGTTATGGTATCCTTCCATCTTCTTACTTCCTTCTTCAATCACATTCTTCCCCCATTCGTTTCAAATGCCCATACCATCCAACCATGTCCTTCCCACCCGGTCATCTAACTTCTCTACACCCAGCATTTCTCTAATGTCAGTGTTTGTTATTCTGTTCCTTCTTGTCTTGCCCACTGTGCTCCTCGGGAATCTCATCTCTGCCGTCTGCATCTGACTCTCCTCTCTTGTATCTTGTGCTAATGTTGCTTTGCTTCCTCTCTTAGACGCGTGAGGGGGCTGTATTCCAGGAGGGGAGAGACGTGGTTACCATCGCGGAGTGGACCGACCGGATCTATCAGAACACTCCACAGGAACACATCATAACCAACGTTGTGTCGGGACGGAAGATGAGGATACAGAAATACAACTTTCCAGACACAGGTACACGGTACACCAGCTTTCCTTGGTTTCAGAACTTCACATTACTACGTATATGAAAACATCTGTCCAAATTCTGTCACACCCGTAACAACTCCCTTTTTCATTCAAATTTCCTAAATTGCTAGTAGGGATGACATCGGGTAGTAAAATTCGGAACCGGTTCCAGCACTCGAATTACCCGGGTACCCGGGTCCTGTCCCGAAAGCCCGGCCCGGCCCGAAAGTCTGGATTTTTAGACTCGTCAAAGCAAATGGGCCGCCTTTGCCAACAGTATGATAGTATTTCTTAGTTCTGCGATTATATACCGTTATACCTAGATCTGGGTGGGCATTGGGCAGTGTAGACCTAAAGCAAATTGCCCATATGGCATGTTTATGAATTGTGCGTGTATATTTATCGACATGAGTGATGCTGCCAATAAGGGACGCAGATGTAGTTGTAGGCCTACATATTTATGTGAGAGCACGTTCTATTTTGGTCGAAAGCCCAAAACGGCCCGAAATTTTAATGCTTCGCGCCCGGCCTGGCCCGAAGTCCAAAAATAACAAAAACGCCCGGCCCGGCCCGAAAGCCGGGCCGGGCCAAAATTCCCATCTCTAATATTTAGGTTAGTAAAAACTGTTGTAGATAATTTTGAGAATCACATATGGCAAAAGGGTCTAGGATTGCTTAGGCCACAAATTAAGTGTTGCTGTTAACTTGTTAAGGCTTGACATTCGTTATTGGTGTGGTACCTCAAGATGGTGATATCAGACTATGACAACGTCAATTGCATAATACAAATTGACTTTAAAGTGGTACACAACACATATTGATTATACAGTGGAACTTTGAATTTACGAATTTAACTAGAGGCAAAAAAAATACATAAAGTCAAGGAATTTGTAAATTCAAAAAACCTTCAAAATTGCCGCCTACTGTACCAAAAAAGTGACAACATCAACTTGGGTGCTTCAAACTACTCCTAGGTAGCGCCTATGCTGGATTATGAGCATGGAAGGCTGCAGGAAGTGAGTTTGTTTGCTTATATAGGTGGCATCGGATGGTAAGACATCGTTAACTCGGCGCTCGCTTCGTGTTGTGCAATCGCAAGCAGGAGTAACATCAAGCACCGATTACGAAATTGTTTATGTGACACATCTGCGTAGTGTAATTGATATCGGATCGTAGGCAGCTCAAGGTCAATTGCCTCGTCGCTATCTCAGTGCCCCCCCCCCTCCCACCCACCCCCATGCCGAACTTACGTAATCAGTTCATTCATTAGTGCTCGCGCCCGCCCGCTATGTATTTTATCTCCGAATGCTGTCAGTGTCACGTAATAAATATTGGACACTTAAATAACGCCGCTGAATCTTTAAAACACGCTGAAATCGAACTTCACAGAGACAAGACTTCCACGAAGAACGACCTTCACCTTCACAAAGACGAGTGTAGTGTAGCCAGCATTGCTTACGCGACATCACGGTGGCCGGCCTCGCGCGGGAAAGGGAGGGATAATTATGCTGTGTATTATTCTGTTCCGTGAAATAAATCGCACGAGCGGAAAAAAACATAAGAGAGCAGCTGGAAATTCCATAAAATCTTCAAAACGTAAAAATAAACTACAAACAACATTTTAATAACTTATCTCAATTCAATGTGCACACGCCAAGTTTATTATGAAGTAAATAAAATGCAGTAAAACCCCTATGGATTGTTCCCGCATCGTCCGTTTTCTCGCCATGATCGCTATACTTGAAAAGTTTTTGCAAAAGTCCCATTTACACAATGTTAAAAATTCCCGCATCCACGGTTCTATTTCCTTCCAGCAAGCGCGATCTTTTGTGAAGCTGTGTGTCAGGTTCACTTCCCCACCCCACCCCGCCAGCCGGCAGCTGCCGCCTACGAGACCGGTTACCCCTCCCCTCGCACTCGCGCTGCCGAGGCTCTCACTCTCCTCTCTCCTCTCTCGGCCGGCCAGCCAGCTCAGACACAGTGACACTTCACATTCTCTCTCAGCAGTGCCGTGTTTTTCTTACGCGATAATAATTGCAGGATCATTGTTTTTAATCAATGAATGATGCTGTCAATACAACACTAAACACTTGTTAAACTGAGGCTGGCTACTCAAGACTTCTGTCGATTTCGTCACATACAATAAAATGATCACATGTCATAGAATCATGTGCTTGATTTGATTCCTCAATCAATTGATTCATATGCTCACTCATTCAAGCTCGTCGGGAAAAGAGGCCGGTAGTGGAGTGGGTAGGCCAGGTCAAGTATCGGGTTGCGTTTGTCGGCAGTGCTGAAATACTACGATCGTATGGGTGGGAGGGGGAGGGGGGGGGGCGAACGGTGATCCACTCGACCTTCTCACATTGCCAGACTGCTGCTAATGAGGGGGGAGGAAAGGGACTGCATTATTACCCATGCGGTCGGCGGCATGTGTTGAGCTGTCAAAGCGGGCGGCACTTGGACCAGTAAATAACAACCTCCCTCGTTCCCCACAGCGTTCGGCAGCATAGATACGTAAATTCGAGGCCATATATTATGACTCGGGACTTGAAATACGATACGTAAAGTCACGTAATACGTAGGTACAAGGTACGTTAGTTCAAGGAAAATTTAACATTGTCCTTATGGGAAAATTTTTGGGACCAACAAAAAACTTTACACAATCAAGGAATTCGGTGATTCAAGGTACGTAAATTTAAAGTTCCACTGTATAATATATTTAGCCTAAGAATCATAGTGCGCTACTGCTCCATCAACCCGATTTAATGTTGTAAATGGGGTCAAGATATATATATATTATACGGTACTAGAGAGTATAGGCCTATTTATTGTTTACTCATGAGCAGGGCCAGGAGATTATGGAAATTGTTTTGCACAAATTTCGTAATTAAAATGTGAAAAAGCGGAAGTTGGGCGGGATTGTTGAAAAATGTACCAATACACATAGGCTAAATTCGCTAAACATGTGCGTTTTTAATTTTTTTTTTTTTTACATGCGGACTTGCATAGCTTCACTAGACTTAGGCCAATACAAAAGAAACAAGGCCACACCCTGCCCATTATATCCCCAGGCCTTGGCAAAATAACTAGGCTTAGCCAAGGCCTTTCCTAACAGTTATCTTATGTAGGCCTAGAGTTACATAGGCAGGGGCCTACAATATAGCTCAGTAAATCTTAACCCAAATAGGCCCTAGGCCCTAACTTGGCTAGAGTTAAACAACAGGCAGGGGCCTAACATGGATGTTTGACTTGGCTAGGCCTAGGGTAGGCCTAGGCCTAGGGCCTACCCAGCCCAGGCTCTCCCCCAGTCAGCAAGTAAGCTTAGGCCTACAACCTAGCTCAGCCAAAATCTAAACCTAAATAGGGCTTGGGCTAGGCCCTAGCCTAGGCCTATAATATGAAGTAGTAGGGCCTATTTCATTGGAAATTAAAGCTTTCCTTCAAAACCATTTCAGTTGTAGGGCCTATCCATTATAAACTCGAGCTTGTCCTCCAGCGCCTTTTTCTGGTTGCCCAGGGTGTCCTCTAGACGAATGTCACAATATTTACAAAACAGGATGTTTTTCCCGCTTACGTAAAACCCCTCCTTAGAATAATGTTCAGCTCGCGAGGTAGCTGTAACTTTGATGTGTGTGCGACCCATCTTTAGAACCACGCTGGAAGAAAACTTGCTCACGCAAAACGACAAGAAACGGCCATTTATGTTTATTTTCATTATATTATCTTGACGTGGTCGATAATCACGTCGATGCGTCAGTGCGACTTTAGCGCGCCAAGCGGCTAATCTATTGAACGTAGCGAGTTTACCGGGTGCGCCCAACAGATAGCGCCAACAGGCTGTGCAGCTCGCTCCAGCTGATCGGTGCTTTACGAGTGTGGTACAGTCAACGAGAAAAATAATGGACCTAATTTCAAATTTACGTAAAAATTGCCGGAAAAACGATTTTTAGCCACAGTTTTTTGCAGTTTTGTTGAATTTCGTAATTATATCGTCATTAATGGTAAATTTCGCGATTATTAACAATTTTCGAGACTCGTCGCGATTTTTAAATGCATATTTTTGGGGTCTAACTATTATGTCTTGTACTCATTTGAAGAAAAAAATACCTATTTCATTATTTCGTGATTATCGCGATCTCCATAATCTCCTGGCCCTGTTCATGAGGCTCACTTTGCTAAGGAATGGCCGCTGTTTAGAGGTACAGTACCTGTATATAGCATTTTCATGTGTTATTAACTTATTTTATAGCGTTTTGTAGCATCTATTTTTAAGCCACTTTCAAAAACTTGTGTATGAAGTTTTTCATATATTTTTATTTAAAAATTATGTAATCAAGGTTGAACTAATATCAACTGAATAAAAATGTGTATAAACAAATTAAAGATACTAGAGAAAGATACTATGTAAAATTAAATAAAATAGGACTGGAAATCTCTAATTTTAAGAGAAAAACTAGCACTTTGTAGCATCTATTCACAAAACGCTATTTTCACGTATCTCTACCGATGTTCTATGTATTTTATTTTGCTTAGTGGTATGGAACCCTTGGGTGGAGAAGGCCAAGGATTTTCACGTATCTCTGCCAATGTTCTATGTATTTTATTGTTCTTAGTGGTATGGAACCCTTGGGTGGAGAAGGCCAAGGAGATCTCGGACTTCGGTGACGACGAGTTTCCCAACATGGTTTGTGTCGAGTCAGGTCACGTCAGTAGTCCGGTCATCCTGTTGCCGGGCACAGCATTCGAAGCCAGCCAAATATTGCAGGTATTGTAGCGCATCTTACTTTACAGACACTTGCATACTGTACTAACTCGGTTATAGGCCACCCCTCGAGTAATGGCCACCTCCCTATTTTCACCACTCAAATTTAATAATTATGATATACCGTATAGTACCGAATATAGGCCGACCCCCTTTCTTTGGTCATCGAAATTTTAAAAAAGGAATTTTTAATTAAATATTTTTATTTTACGCGCCGTTATTCCTGCGGTCTGTTTCCGCGGAGCCAGTGCCAAGGTCGTTTTCCCCGCGCGGCCTATTGACGCGGAGCCCATGATGACGTAGCGCTATGACGCAATCTCCAAGCAGACCGGTTCATATTGCCCAGTTATCTGTTCCACGTCATTCTACACTCGTCAGAAGCCCTGGAGATAGCGTCGCGTCCGCAGCGCCAGACACAAGCAGTGAACTTTACGTATTTCCTTGTCAAACGGCGCTGTAACTTGGGTGTTTGCAAGTTAGCGCGTCAAAATGCCGATGCTCGCATATAGGCCGAGGAGGGATTTTGAGACCTAAAATAATGAAAAAAAGGTCGGCCTATATTCGGTACTATACGGTAAATACTATTGACTAAAGACTGCGCATAATGGCCTCACCCTATTTCTAAAACTTGATTTTTAAATGTACCCGAGGCCTGTATTTGCATAATACAGTGCTATATCCCATGCAGGCTGCATGGAATGACAAGAGTTTTATATCCTGGCAATAATGAAATCATGAAACTCGCCAAAGCATCTTGTAAATGTTAGCTGCTACAGATATGCTGAAAGGAAAGTATTTGGCTACAGCAGGTTGTATTGAAACAAACATGGGTAACCCCTACTCCTGCAGGAATACTGTATGTTACTAGGCCGCTTCGCGAACGCTTTTTCTGGTCCCGTTGATGGATGATCTTTTTTTAAAAAATATTTCTGTCCAATGATTACGATTTAAAGTGAGATCTCATTACTGTTTCTATAGTTACTTGATATTACTTGTTCATTATACACCTGTAAAAGGCTTAGGCTATAATAAAACCTTTATTTCTGAATTTTGATCAACTTTTTCAACTTTTTCTTTCAAAAGGCACTACATTACCATAATATTTATGTCAATGTAAAATATGAACGTTGTATCCCCACCCGTTTGGTCAGAATCGGCCCAAATATCATGAAAATATTGTATTAAAAATTGGGGGAAAATCGTAAAAGTACGATTTCTATGAGAAAATTTCTTCAAATGTCTCTAAAATCATAACAAATATATCTTCAGTGATTTTAAATGTTCTCATAAAGTTTCATCAAGATCGGAGTAGCCATTTTGCCAAATATCACAAAAATATCTTATTAAAAATCATGAAAAAATCGTACAAAGTACAATTATCATAAGAAATATTTGATCAATTGTACCCAAAAACGTGGCAAGTCTTAAGTTCAGAGTTTTCGAAGGTCCGCTCCAATTTTCATCTAGATCGCATATGCCATTTGCCCAGTAGAGAGCGAAATAACAGACAAAAAAACTAACAAAAAACACCGGAGCTATTTGTCTTGGGGTAACGTAAGTGAAAAAAAAAAACAAAGAGTGAAATTGAAGTCTTCCCTTTGCTCATCCAATTATTGTTTGTGTTCCAGGTGATGTGAGTGGAGGGAGGGGCTACGGGAGTGGGCGGGGGCCGCAAGGGGGGTCGGGTGACCCTCTCCCCCCCGCAACACAACATCCTCCCCACCCCGGGGCCGTCCTCGTCTCAGCCAGGGACTAACGGGGGAGGCGAGATGCTTCCCTGGCCGGCGTCGCCCTGGCTAGCCCTCAACAACGTATACGTCGGCGAGATGCTTCACCATCGACTAATGCTGGAGCAGAGCAACGGCAAGGTGTCGCAGCAAGACCATCCGCCCTGCAACTCGCAAGCCTCGTGTAGCATATGCTCGCTCAACTTGTAGCCAAACCCTTGCGTTGCGTAGTACCTGCGCGGGTCTGTAACTGTAACATTGCTAGATCGTCCCATGATCTGTTAGTACTCTTATCTCATTTAGCAATATGTATGAATAACGTGTGAGTGTGGCAAGCAAGACCATAGCTGTGTTCATTGGGAGATGGTTTTCTGTGCGGGAATGCATTGCAACGTGGATTTTTGTGCTCTATACCATTCAGTCTTGAAACATCTTGATTTTAAACTGTCTTTCTCTTCTTAGATTTAGTCGCAAAGGCGCACAATGCACACAATACTTTCAAACTCCACCAATGGGGTATGTGTACTCTTACCGAATACAACTATCCCTCCTTTATAGACTTTAGTCTGACATCGGACAACATGGCCATGGCAACGTGTGCTATTAGGGACAACATCGAGTCGTAAACTATGGATTATTTTCCATATCCTTACTTGCCCGAATCAGTCGCAGTTTAAATTGTATCATTGTGTATACTTTACTCACTACTGCAACAAAGAACAAGAAACTAATTAAATTAGATTGATGACAACAAAGCCACAAGTTGTCTAAAATACCCTTTACACGAGCAATTAATTGACTCCATGTTGGATTCACACATTTCCTAACGCATTTACACGCCTTCTGAAAAAGTGCCATTGCTAGCAATAGTTGCCAAAAATAGGACTCCGCTCAACTTTCCAGCAATATTGCTTGCAGTCAACCAAGGGTTGAACGATATGATGTCACGTGAACATTTCTTTGACTATCGAGTTTCTACGAACACAATAATGCCATGTCGTAGAGTTTGAATAAAAATAGACTGTTGACTGTTATATTAGATCAACGCAACTTTTTGCGGGCCGATATGTCCGGTTACGTTATTCTTGTTATTCTTCGCCATTTTAAAGGTTATGTCAAATTATTCAGATGTAAACAAAACATGCACGTAAATGAAAGTTGGAATTGATATCGATTTGTTAAATTATTCCAACAATACACCAATAGAAAACGCTACGAGTTATTAATTAGTTCAACAATATTTTCATAGGTGACACCACTGCAGTAGCAATTAGTTGCTTGTCCATTTACACGATGGCAATGCATTGCTTGGCAAACATTGCTGTTGCAGCAATCATTGCTAGCTCAATTAGTTGCTCGTCTAAAGGGCCCTAAACAAACAAAACTAGTCGAGGTCATGAAAACTGCCGAACAGTTCACAAGAAGTTTGAACTTGATGGATAGTTTCCATGGCCACAACTCTTTTGATTCTCATAAATTTGCAGTGTTTTAGTTACTTGATGTTGTTTAATTTAACAAAACAAAATACCCAAAGAAGGTCTGAATCCTAGCTATGGATTCAGGTAACCAAGTGTTGAGTTGTTGCAGGTGCTGCCACGTGACCATGTTGCCCTGACGTCTCGACTAGCTTGGTCCAGCATATTATGTTATTTGTGTTGGACTATTTGGTTTTGTAGATGGGTGAAACTCTGATGTTATGCTAAAGCCAAACATAACCAAATTTGAAGTTGCATAAATTTATTCATTTTCTCTAATTTTCAATTTACAATTTACATTTATCTGAAGGTGGAATCATTTATTTATTGTTCCAAAAATGTAAAAGACGAATATAGGCTACCGCTCTCTAGTATTACCACTCAACTGAGACTCATTCGTTTTGTTGTGTGTTCTAAAAAAACGGTCGAACATCTGAATCAATTGCTCTGAAATTTTAAACCAACATCCGGGATCAGTTTGAGCTGTTAACACTTTCAGCAAAATTCGTTAAGCTTTTAGGTCATAAAAATTAATAACGTGAAATATTTGAACCAACGATTGCAGTTATTTTAAATTGCCAAGTAAAGAATCTTGGTTTGTGGCTGCAGCTTTGACAACAAACAATTCTGAAAATATCTCAAAGTCGGTGCATTTGCATTTTGCATCTGTTGCGATTTAAACCTACAAGAAATAATAAATTGAAAAATAGGCTGAAAATGTGCAGGATTTAATTTAACGACAGTGCTTTTGTTCTTGAATAAATCATTTTTATCGAGTCATGTTTTTGAATGTCGGGCGGTGAGTCATGCAGTGACCAAGGTGTACCAAATCTTGCACTCTCAAGGTTACCAAAAATTCTGCTCGGAGATTGAGTAAACATTGGAATCATTACTCGTATTTCGTGTTGGATATGTTTTCCATTGTAGGTACTTATGCATTTTAAAACATGTTCTATAATTTTTTAATACAATCCAGAAATTACAAAAACTATCCCGACCGTTGTTTAAACCCGGGTCTCCCACACACTTTTTCAGGTATCACTTAGATCCAACCTGATTACGTGATCCGACGGATCTCTTAAGCTTTTCGAACGCAGATACTTTCAATCGGCTGGTTTCCGAACGACAATTTATGTCGGGATCCGGTCGGGTTAACCAGATCAAGGTTTCCGTAAACACCCCCATGCTGGATTCAGCCTTAGGTAGGGGGAGGAAAGGGAATATTACTGGGTACTCAACACCCGACTCGCTCACTGCCTAACAACGACTTTGGCGTTTTCTTAGTATATTACAGACTACAGTATAACGGTTATCATTTATCATCTGAAGGTAAAATCTATTAGTATTTATTGTTTCAAAAATTAAAAAGTTTTTTTTAAATAAAAAATAAATAAATAAAATTCGTATTTAGAGTCTACCCACTCAGTCATATAACTAATAGTTTTCAGTGGGATACTTTAAAATCAAAGCGACCAAGCCGCCCGACGCAATTGATGAGTGAGCGATAACCAACCAAAGATCGATATTTTGTAATAGGAAATATAGCAATCTTTGGTATGGACAGTGCGAACACCCGCAAATGATAAATAATTCCCATTTCCATTTAGATAAATTTTAACGGAAAGTTGTGAATATTATAAAATTTATTTAACCAGCGTCAATGAAGGTTATTTGGCTTTAACATAATTGGAATCGTTCACCGTCACAACTTTCAAACCATGACACTCTACTCTCACCTAAAACTTTATCACATCACGTTTTTGTCGTTCGTTTAGAGTTAAGACCCTTGGCCTAATTACGAACTTGGATAAGATTTAGAGCAAATTGTTTTGTTTTTTATTAATACGTCATAATGGAATGTGTCACACAACACAAAACAAAAGTACTCAAACAAGAAGCCAACTAAAAAAAATATTATTTCAAAGAAGTAAGATACAAAAGAGAAGTGCAATGTATAAGAAACATCGTTGGAAACCTATTCCCCTCCGTACAATAGTTAGTGTTGACACGAGCCCTGGGCTGTGTTATCATGTTACATGTGGATGTCAGTTTGTGTATGTACTCAATTTGATACATTGATAAGTATTAACAAATTATACCAGTTCAAATACAGTTTACTAAACGCAATATTTTATGTACAGTAATTGTGCCATTAGGGATGCCCAACAATCTTGAAAATAGTAAAAACAATATGAACATAAATTGCCATATAGAATACTGTAGTCATATTTTTAATTTCTCGATTTGGTTAGTCGGGAAACACACCCGTAAGTGGAATTGTTAATATTTAATACAATTCAGAAGTAAAAAATCCACCTCGACAGGAGTTCGAACCCGGGTCTCCCACATTCCAGAATATAATATATTAATATATTATTATATTTATTTCCATCCATTCAGATCTATAATGCAACTACAATTCACATGTTTAAAGGTTACCGTCTCGGTGGTCTAGTTGGCTAAGGCGCCAACCTGGAATGTGGGAGACCCGGGTTCGAACCCCGGTCGGGATGGATTTTTTAACTTCTGAATTGTAGTAGGCCTAAATATATTTTTAATAGTACTGTTATGTGCCCCAAAAAACAAAGTAAGAAAAACATTTTATGATTATCGTGTATTGATTAATTAATATTTAGTGAGAAAATTATACTAGTATGTAGTTTTGTTGAACTATAGAGTAAACACCAATTGGCAATTAATTGTATACTAGGAAGCTTCGCAAACTTTTTCAGGTGCGTTATTGGATGAGTGTAATTGGTGCATTGAGCTGCCATGTGTTATTCAGATTTTCTGTTATTCTGAGAAAAAATCATTACAATCAGATAAAGCATGTAGGTGTTACAAGTCGAAGAAATTTTTTTAAACGAAAAAAAGCGTAAAATTGCGATTTTCATGAGAAATAATTTTTCGATTGCGCTCAAATTTCACACGAATACATTAATTTATAAAATTAGGTTCTTTGAAAAACTTATTACAATCGGATAAAGCTTGTAGGTGTTATAAGTCAAAGAATTTTTTTTTTTTAAGAAAAAATAAAGTAAAATTGCGATTTTCATGGCAAATAATTTTTCGATTGCGCTCAAACTTCACTTGAATATATAAATTCTTAAAATAAAGGTTCTCTGAAAAAATCAAATCAATCGGATAAAGCATGTAGGTGTTATAAGTCGATATTTTTTTTAATCGAAAAATTACGATTTTCATGCGAAATAATTTTTCGATTGCGCTAAAAAAAAGTGGCAGTTCAGAGATTTCGAAGGCCTCCAGAAAATTTCATAGCATTTGGAGTATCGGTTTAGCCGGAATCGTGCTAACTGCTAACAAACACACAAACATACAAACAGAAAGGAAAAAAGAAAGAAAAACATTCCAGATTTTTTTCTCTAGTGTAGTAGAATGGAGTCTTTGCTACGCTCATCAAAATGTTTCCAATTAGCTTTTCATAAATCATAAACCCCCAAAAATCCATGTACTACATATATTATTACAGTCATGATTTAGTTTTGTTGGGCAGCCCTAATGTATATTCCTATTGATTGATCATACTTTACAATTGCAAAAGTGCAAAAACTATATAGGCCTAGGCCTTACACATATACTATACAATACGTATTACGTAGTAAAAGACTTGAATTTTACAGTAAGCAACTGTTATGCTGTTATGATAGTATGTAAGACAGAAATTAAAAACTGGCTCCATTCTAGAGCAGCTTTTTAATTTCCCCGTATGTACCGATTTTCAGCTGGTGTAATAATGATATGTACCATTTTAATTCTTTTTAAAGTTTAATTAAAGTTTCATATTATAAAAGTTCCTTTTGTGAGTCGTGTATTGCCCGCTGCAGGCATTATAATAAATAGAATTATTAATTCTTGATTTTCCACAATAGTTGAGTTTATTTTTACATTTTCTTAAATATTACCGGTATAGTTTATCATTAAGTATGTAATCATGTATGTATTCCTTACTGTTACTTCCGCTGTGTAGGGGAGAGCGGGGCGCAGTGGTACAGTGTTAAGTATTTATTTTCTACTGTGAAAAGTTTTGTATCAAATCAAATGAAATAATTTACAGAATGTATAATGCATGATAGAAAGTAAAAGTTACAAAAAAAAAACAATATATTATTATGTCTATCCTCTTTTTGCCAAACAAAGAGTCAACTACTCAACTTGTTTGCGTTAACTTCCCCACTCTGCCCCATGGGGCACAGGGGGAACTGCAGGGGGCACCCAAAGCATTTGACCCAAAATAAATGTGTTTTACATAAGAGACAACGGTAGCATTGGTTTTATTCTTACAATACTCACACGAAGACAGCATCGTCAGCAGTCGGGACCCAACTCCCAAGTCCTTCCCATACTTGACGTATCCCAGACACCGATCTCTAAATACTTACGTGGATCGAGCATGCTTACTTGTCAGATGTTGAGAAGTGCAGTCGACCGGCCACCATCTTGGCCGTACTAATTTAAACTAAATAAACAACACGTTTACTAGCCTGTGAAAAGATTTGCCGCATTCCATTGAGAAGTCGATTTGCTCGTTGGATCCTTGTTATTTGTGCATTTAACCGCAACGCACATTGGCATGTTGTCGTAAATTAAGTCAGTTGAACAGTGAACACCTCTAGCATGGCCGCCAATGTCATCTCATATCATATCAAGTGACTTTATCTCGTAACGTTAATAAATAATGCGTCAATTTACACATAAATTCCTAGCCAGGAAGTGTTTGTAAATTAATAAACCAAACCAATGGACTCTTTGTCCCTGACCTCAGATGCCTCAGATTGCTTCTTAGGCCATCTCAAGGGCAATAATACCAACAACAAAATTGCCTCCGGCGGCTGGGGCGATACTATACTTGGCCACCCCCCCCCCCCCCCTCTGCCAAGCCGTCAATTTGCACCCTGGATCCCAGCCACGTGTTTTATGGGTGTACTGTTTCTCTAAACAGTGAAACACCATGAACACATGTAGTATTATGTTGTGCGCGACCGACCACCGGCTGAGGTCTATTTAGTATCTACCCCTTGTTTTTACTTCTTACTGTGTGATTGCTGTTCCACACTAGGCAGTCTTCCTAGGTTGGACAGTACTAAACATAATATACACGCCCTGATAGCCAAGAGTGTCCCTAATCCCAGCTCTGGTAACGTTGAGGGCAACACAACGGATTATCAGCATCACAACTCTCCCCTACAATGAACACAGTTATTTTAACTTTTTTCCCAACTTTTCTAGTCTTCTAGACATTACATGGTAATATATTCCATATATTAGCCCCAAGATTGTAGTTTAAAATATGGTAAAGCTTGCTACATAGCTTCATTCTCTTTATTATGTACAATTCAAATAGTAGATTATTTGATGGTATTTTGTTTTCTAAGCCTAACTCGTCAAATTCAAACCATCAATAATTTAATAGACACAAGATTAATTCTTGGCAAACTAAATTTCATCTGCCTCCATAACGTGAAATCAACAAAGAAAACTAAAAAATCTTTTTCAATTTTTTGCAAAACTCCTTTTCGGTTGAAAGCAGAGGCGGCTCTACCATAAGGGCATTGGGGCATGTGCCCCTCCTACTCTTCCCGCCAACAATCACTCACATTTACGGGTTGTAGACGTCGTGGTACACATTTACATAAAATCAAATAGTTAAGTTTGTATTTTCAATGTGAACGCGCGCGCGGTAGGGAAACAGCGAACAACGCTTGACTGGAATGAGCCTTCTACGGGCTAGACGAAGTTGCGCCCAGGTTGCGCCTGCGCAGTCAGTTTTATTCGGAAATAGCCGAATCGTTGCCTCGCAATAAGCGTTGGAACTCCGGCAGGATGGGCAAGATTTTAGTACGCCCAGAGCTGTTATAAGGAGAACACGTTACGCGCTGCGTTGTGCGGGTGTGTTGTGTTATCTTTGGCAGCGTTTATAATTATGTGTGGTTTATATCTGTGGTTTTAGATTAGAGGTTGTGAACAGTGAACAGTATTACCAGAAAATGAATGAGGTGAGGTATTTAATATATTAATATTTAAGTTACGAAAACCGACCGAAAAATATAGACAAATTACCATTTTTAAATGATAACTGATTTGTGCCCAGGCCCGTATTAACCATTAGGCTAACTAGGCTCTAGCCTAGGGGCGCAACTTTGTTGCGCCCTAAAAAAATATTGAAAATATTTTTGTGTATGTGCATAGTTCTTTCTCCCTTGCTCAAATCGCTGTAAAGGCTGTCTTGGAGCAAAATTTTTGCCAAAAAAATTTCGCCTCTGGCGGCTGGGGCTTCACCCCAGACCCCTTGTAGCCCACGCAAGTACATTCAAATATATTGTGCCCTGCCTATTTAAACCCCACGAGCCGCCACTGGTTGAAAGTCATTTATATTTTTAATAAAAACATTAAATGTTTTGTATTTTAGTAAAAAAACATGACGATTTTATTTTGCCAATGAATTGACTTCGACACCGTCAGGGTTCTGGCATACGTCGCAGCAACGCGTGATGGGTAAGCTACTTATGTATATTTGTCAGTTTCCCATTTCTGACAATATTGCTAGAGGCTTCAAAGATGAAATAGTGTAGAATAACTTGTGGGGAACTAAAGCATTTTAGTTTATGCTACGCTCGCTTCCTCTATGACAATAATTGTGAAAACGTTTTTCTTTGCGTTCGCACTACGCTTGATATGCTATGCCAATTGGGCGTAGCACTTAAGAACAACAAATGTTCCAAAGTTATGAGCCAGGTAATCTTTTATGGAAAAATAAGGTCTATGCTCAATAACAAATTATTTACTTTATCTTAAAATTATGTCAATTGGACATTTTATTTAAATTATTTGACCCATAATCGTCTTTATTCTTTAACAATGTGCATGTAATATTACAATATTCATTGTTTTATTAATTTTGATGTGTGGCTTTTGGTTTTTCGAGATTCATCAAAATTTGTGGTACATTATTTGAATCCCGCGGTATTTCTAGCGGTCTAAATGCGCTGGGACTGTTGGCAAACCTGGCTGATCGACCACTTGCAAAGAACTCAGATAAGCCATGGAGCAAGATAAAAGTCTATTGAACACGTTCTTTGAGGTCTTTGACCGCGCGCGTCACCGTCAGCTGTTTTCGAGCGTAGTCGTCTGCTGCAGTGCTGTTGTCGTTGGCTGTCGTACTTGACGCTTTTTACTTAAATCCACAGTAGTCACTATAATATGTAATTTATTAAACTGTTTTTTGATTGAGTAGGCAACACGAAAAGCTAACTGCCGAATCTAGTTTATCACCATCAGGAGACCCATGTTACAGTTTCCCAAAACGAAGATAAATGAGGTTATGGCAGAGCGCAACAAGTAGGGCCTAGGCCCTAGAAGAGCAGGGTCAGGCAGGGTATTTAATACACAAAAGTCTAGGGTCTAGGACGCCTACTTGGTATATCCTTCAAGGTTTAAATGAAACTTAGGTTATAACTAGTCTAGGGTTAAAAGGCCATAGACCTAGGCCTAGGCCATTTTGGAAGAAGGTTAGGCTGAAGGACTAGTCTACCTGTATAGGCTAGGCCTAGCCGTACCTAGCCTAGGCTTTATATTGGCTCTAACCTCTAATATTATAAACACCAGTTAGTTATGTCTTTCAATCTGTGTGCAGTGCTGAGCAAACATAGGCCTAGGCCTAATGAACATTCACATTTCTTGGCCCAATCATTGCTCTCAACAATGACTAAGCATGTGCAATGCTCAGACGAAACAGCATTAGCTCAGAATAGGTCTAGCTTAAGTCCTGCCCCTACATCAAACTCAAAATTACAACGCAATAATGCAATACTAAGGCTGACCCAGTTCCACTACAGTAACCAATTTCAATTCACCGCAACTTGTTGGAAATGTGGTGTAAAAAGTGAAACAACTAGTCACTTCTGCATAAAGTGTAATGCTCTTCAAAAACCTGACCTAAAAATGAATTATTTTGATGTAATCGGAGTGGAACAAACATATGAAATAAATGTGAATGAAGTAACAACCAAATATCGCAAGTTGCAAAATATTCTACACCCAGATCGCTTTAGCAACAGAGATGAGGTAAGCCTCTGCCTAGCTAGACTACAAAGGGAAATAATGTCAAGTCGCATGGTTCAGCTCAGTTCTGTTTATGATCATCCTCTCTGTAGGATTTGCCATCTCAGAATAAAAATAGTTTTATACAAAATGTATTACAATTTAAAATGTACTAGGGAAACTCCAAAGTTGTTGTTAAACGAGTGAGTAAGCCATGTGTATAGTACCCGGTATCATTCCCTATACTGTGCTAGATCCAGCCTTGGGTAGGGCCTATATGGGAGAAAATTGAATGTTCCCGGGTACTCAACACTTGGCTCACTCACTCGTTTAACAACGACTTTGGCGTTTCCCTAGTCTATTGGCAAAGGGCCCCCTTATACCAAAATGTGGAGACGTGGTTTAATCCCGGGTCGGGAAATTTTTGAAATTTCAGATTGTATTTTAAAAAAAATTATTAAACATGTTTTGAAATCATAAACGCAGTGTAGTCCTCATCTGGACAATAAAAAGGGAAAACATAGACAGTACAAAAACCGTGAAGGAATTTGGGGTACCTTGAGGTAACTTTCGAAAACCCTTGCATGGCAGGGCTTTCCCAAGCCAGGAAAATAACAAACAAAAAATTTTTTTAAAAATCAAACCCAATTGTCGTTAAAAAAATTTCTCACATTGGCAGTCTTTTTCTTTTATTTTTCTTGTGGGTTTTAAAATCAAAATGGTTGGCTCATTTTTTTAGCAGTTCTCAGTTACCGGGTCACGGATGTCTTTTAAAAAATTTTCACTCAATCTATTTGGCCGTTGGGCCGTAGGGATGGGCAGACAAAAACTTTAACATACGCAAAGCTCACGGCGGGGCCCCATGGGTACGTTAAAAAAGACTTTTTTTTGCTGCGCTACTCGTCAAATCGTATAACTTTACATACCTGCTTGGGCCTAGTTTTACATAAAAATCTTATCCCTACCCATATTTTCTTTTATTTTTTCAGGAGAAGTAAAGATATCGGAAGACTTCTCGCTTATTAAATAAAGCTATGCCACGTTCTGCCCCTCTAACAGGGGTCTAATTTACAACTTAAGGCATTCGTATAGAATGGTAGAGTCAAATCAAGTCCCGAATTTTCATAAAAAATGAGGAAAAAAAATAAAAAATCGAAAAAGCAAATCTGAAAAATTTTAATTTAGAAACTCAAAAAATTTTCCAGGATAAATTAACAAATAAGTTAAGTGTGGGGGTTAAAAGTGAACTGGGGCCATGAGTAAAATGAATTTAGTAGCCCTGGGCTGTAAAAGTTCCCGATTTTTTGTGATAGCTGGCAGATGAAGAGTGTTTTACATCCACTTGTACTGCAAACATTTTTTTCCAAAAATTTTTGAGATTTTGTTTTTTCCCATTCCTTTTAAACTGTAAAGTATTAACCATTGATTAGGCAATGGCAATTGTTTTTTTAACGGGTTTTTTTTTATCCCCCATGTTTTTTTTTTCTTTTTCCTTCCACTCTTGCACAATATCTCACTTTGAGTGAGGCATTGGATCTTTTCTGTCCAATTGAATTTTTAAAGCTAGATGTGCTCCCCCCACCCCCTGAAATCCTCAGTTTTTTGTTTTCTCGGTAGCGGGAAACTCAAACCGTCGACTCAGGTCTCACAATCCCAAAAACGTCTGTCAGTCAAGAGTAAACCCCACGGCCAGATTCTGATGCCTTTTTTCTTTTTTTATTTTCCCAACCCCTTTCCAAGCTTCGACAACCCCCTTTTTAGTCAACTCCCGACAAAATTTTTCAACTAGCGGAGCCAAAAAAAGGTTTGGAGAGCCCCACGCCGCTGAAAAAAATGTTTTTCCCTTTGAAATTTGATGAAAACCCGGTTACTTTTAAAATTCCAGAACTTTTTTAAACTTTAAAAAAAGTTTTTTTGTCCCAAAAGGGATGGGCCACTATCCCCAAAACCACCCATTAAAGGCATTAAATCACTTTGGGTTGAATTTTTTTTAAATAACAAGAATGTAAAAAAATAAAAATGCTGGAATTTTTGGAACCCTTGGATAGGCCTACACCTATAAAAGGTTTGCCCATGCGCGCCCCTGGGGGCATGTGCCTTGGGGTCCCTGCTAGCTGACCAGCCGGCCGGGTGGGGCTAGACACGGTTAGAACTCAGAAAGGGTTGACTTCTGTGTGGATGGAGCTTCGTAGATTTGTTCTGCACAGTGACATCAAAAAGAGTTTTAGTCCGGTACTACGAAACTAATTTAATTTAATAAATAAGTAAATAGATTTACAAGGTTTGTCAAATATGTGAAGAGTAAGATGACTCGTGACTGGGCCTACAAAACCATAGGCCTACCTAGGCTATTTTAAAGTGGCATTTTGTCTTTTTTTAGGTTCTAGTTTTTTTTTTAAATTAAGATAAGTGTGTCAGAAAAGAGAGAAAAGGGGAGCTAATCCTAAATCCTGTACTTAAAAAAAAAACACTTTTCAACTGACCCTCTTCCCCGATGGTAATGAATGGGGGGCATAAAGCGGCCGCATTCAGTCGAGCGAGGGGTAGCGAAGCCACTAGGCATCCAACTACGTCCGAGTGTGATGTCACGCACTACTTTTTCCACAAAATTTTTTTGTACCTTTTTAATATTGCAGATTTCTTTCTTTTTTTTTTTTTAAAAATTCCTAAAATAAATTTAAGGGGTTTAACATAATGGAAATTTTAAAATGTAAATTGGTTTTTTAAAAAAAAAGTGCATGCCGCAAGAGGCTGTTCATGGGGGACAATATAATGGTCAGTTTAAAAATTGTATTTTTGCCAGTGGCAAAGTGTAATATTTTCAGGGTAGACACCGATAAAAATTTTTTTTGGGGTACCCTTAGGGTAAGCCCAAACCAGGGGGGTTTTGGGGGGCAGAGCCCTAAACATTGCACCGCAGGCAAAAAAAACAAAAATCGGGGTTTTAAGAATGATGTCTGATCATGAGATGTCTGAAGCAATCCCAAAAATCATTGTTTTTGCAAAAATAAAACTTCATTTTACAATCCTGCCATTAGATTTTTGCAGAAATGTCAATCAAATTTTATTTTTAATATATAACAAAACAACTGGGGCTTAAGGCTATAAAACTTATTCACGCAAAACCAAAAAAACAATTTAAAATACTAGTACCCATGCGCACACAATCAAAAATGACCCGAATCACTTGTGCGGGCACTAGGGTTTACCATACTCCGGGTTTAAAAACCCGGGACTTCCTCTTTTTGTATGCTTTTATGCGTCCGGGGGGTTTTTTCAAAAAAAGCTGAAATTTCCGGGGGGGGGGTAAATTACGGGCCGGCTACTTTTATCCGAAAATCAGACTATAGTACACTACCCGATGAGCATTGACCGCAGGGCACGGCGTCGTCGGCGCGGCATTCAATACTCTAAAGCATTCCTTCGGGGGGCAGTACACCCTTTGGGCCTTGTTCCCGTTATTGCCGTACCGTGAGGCCGGTCCATGCGGTGGGGCGTTGCAAGTTCGGCTGGACTCCGCCTAGCGGAGGATCGTTAACTCTCAAACCATGGCCACCGGGGGATTTAGACGACCCCGCCAGGTGGGGGAGATGTATAGCCCTTGGGCTGTTGCTGACAGTGTAAAGTTTCGCGCTATGTCTAAGCGTAAAGAAGTTTTTACAACCCGGGAAAAATCCATTTTTTAAGAAAGTAGATATGACTGGGAACCTAGTGTTTTATAGTATAAGGGTATTTTTTCATCTCTATTGCGAAAAAAAGGAAAGTCAAATTTTGAAGCCACATAAAAACAACAAACATGTAATTGTGTTCAGGTCCCCTTAGTTCATTGAAAATTGACTCTTTTTCACACCTAAAGGGTAAAAATTAGAAATAAATTTTTTGGGGCAGTGAAAGCTGTAGCTAATCTAGCGTTTTGTGTAAACAGTAAAAAAATAATGACAATAAAAAGTTAAGAAAAATTAGATAGTGTTTATTGCAAAAAAACAATTTGCTAAAAACAATGCCCTTTTTTTTTTGCACCAGCATTATGGAAAACCCTAGCGCAGCGCGACGAACATATCTCAATGCTACTTGCAAAAAGGGAAGAGAGGGGGTAGACAGCACTGCGCCATAAGCTAAAGGGGTAAGAGGGGAAGGCTCGGAGACAGAACCCTAACCCAGTTGTCTCAAGAGCTTTTGGGACAGGTATGACCACTCCGCGCAGAAGGTAATGCTTCATTGTTCTTTTTCCCATACGTTGAAAAACCCTTTTTTTTCAATAAACCGTGTTTTTAATATTGGTTTTTTTATTATTTTTTTAGTAGGGGTTTTTTCACGTCTAATGCATACCTCACGCTTTTTCCACTGATTTTGACTCTTTTCAAATTCGAAAGGGGTTTTCCATTTTGCAATAAATTTATTTAATCAAAACTAGATGTATGTATAAATTTTTTAATGTTTTTTTGGTTTTTTATTTTAAATTGGATCCTTGTGGGGCATCCAATGAGTTTTTCAGAGCCTAAGTGGTTTTTATTTAACCCCTCAAGGTTTAATTGTACGGAATAGGGGTTTTACTTAAACCCTTTCCTTAAAACTGCCTAACACTCTTGGCAAATAATCTTGTCCCTAAGAGAGCCCAAACCGCAGCTCTCACAAAAAAAGGGTTGACTTTAAAACCCGACCCGTTACATAAATTGTCCCCTTTTAATTTCCATTAAAATACTAAAGAGACCTAAATTATTTTCAGGGAAAATAGGGTGCCCTGCGGTCTGGTGATATCAAATTAGCTGAAGAACCCCTTTTAGAATGAATATTACCTAGATGGGGGGTAAAATAAAAAATTTGAAGCAGAATAGAGGAATTGGAAAATTAAGGTAATTTTCCACAACAACATTGATTTAAAAATTAAATTGCTAGGCCCAATGTAAAAATATTTATTGTCAAATAAACTTTTTATTTCATTTAAATTTGAAAATTGTCCCTCGTTTTTAAAATACGTAGGCCAAAATAAAATTTACAAGCTGATTAAAAGATAATACTTGCTTGTAATTTCTTGGGGTGGGATTGCATGCGACTTTTGCAGAACAGAGCCTATAAAAACCTACCCCTGGATAGTGGATACTAAAAAATAGTTAATTTTTTTTTACACTAAGACCCATACACATTCTCTATAACCCACCAACAAACGAAACAAAATTTTTTAGATCTGCACTATTGACAGTACGTCAGTAATTGTAGGAATTTTAATGCACCCCAAAAAAGCCTGGGATTACAATACAACAACAAAAGTTGGACACATATTGAAGAATACATAGACGCAACCCGCGATGCTACTGGGAAACAGCGATCCATATACCTTCCTCTCATCAGAGGAGGCCTCTCCAGACCAGATTTAGCCCTTTTGCCCACAAACTTATTCAATCACATAAAGGAAACCCCAGAGCTCCTTTTCCCGGGGCGGGCACAAAATTTTACTTTTAAAAAGACGAAAGTAAACCGAAGTGGAAACCAAAAGCATTTGGGAAATTTTAAAAAGGGGAAATGAAGGGTACGAAGAAATTCCCAAAAAATTTCCTGGAATTTAACAAAGGGAAAAATTGATTTAGAAACCGAAAATTATGATATCTGCAAAAACTGCAGAAAAAAATGTACCTAGAGGAAAACAACAAATACAAACCTTCTGGAAAGAACAAATACAAACTCTGAAACAACAAAAAAGATCAAGCAAAGGGAAAAATCAGAAAAAATCAAGACTAAAAAACATATTTTAACTCAAAGAGTACAAGCCTGTTAAAAAGACAAATTTTTGGAAAGCAAAGAAAAGCATTACAAGAAAATTGGGGCAAATAGATTTTAAAAAAGGATGGTGTAAAGCCCATAGATCTTTCCATCTATTAACCAAGAAAAGAGGGAAGAAAAAAAGGACCAAAAATATATAAAGAAGTCCAACCACCCAAGTAAGGATAAGAAGGGTTTTTTGTCAGATATTCACAAAAAACAAAACCAAAAATAAAAAAAGTAAAATAGAGCAAAACCAAAAAAATACATATAACGAGGACCTTATAATTCACCATTTAATACCATAATTGGGGCAAGTTAAGAAACTAAAAACAAAAAGTCACCAGGAGTTTACCTTTTACCCCCAATTTTTGAAAAACCTAGGAAAAGGAAGGGGAACTGGTATTACTGAAATTCAATCCATATGGGAGGGGAAAATACCAAAATATGGGAAAGCAAAGTATCCCCCTAGTGAAAAAAGGGAAAAAACAGTATAAGTAGAGAGCTATGGCCTATATCTCCACAATAGATGTCAAAGCTCGGGGAAGTAGGTAAAACCAAAAACTAAAAACTACCGGAGACAAATAACCTCATAAAGAACACCAGGCGGCTTCAGGAAAGATGAAAACCCTCGACCAAATGGGGATACTAAGCAGGAGGTGAAGGAAGGGTTAATAAAAAAAATAAAAACACTTTTGGGGGTATGTTGATTTTCCAAAAATGCATTTGGTTTGAACAGAAAGATCTTACTTACAAAATGTGGGTATGAACATCCCAAGCAACAATACAGATGGACTAAAAAATTTTCCCGAGCCCCAGGTATTGAAGTGGATATGGAAACAAAAAATCAAAATACAGAAAAACCAAGGGGAGGGGTTCCCAGGGGCAGTCATGATTCCTACCCTTTTTGATCTTCTAAAAGACCTAGCTGCTAATTGAAGAAGGGAAATGGGGTCAAAGTAAAAACTGTTTGCGATGATTGGTGCTGTGGTACGTGGTAAGATAAAGATAAGATGGAATTGAAATAATAAAACCCTTAAAGTCTGGAAGAATGGCAGAAAAAAATGAAAAGATAGTTCGAAAAAAAGACCCTGTCACTACACACTACGGGACGAAGTGTACCACTTTTTTTCAATACAAACAACCTTTACAAAAGAAAATAACCCGTATACCTAGGTGTAACTATGGATAAAAAAATGACAATGACCAAGATATTTTAAAAAATGCAAGAGCAGGAGGAAGCGATTAAAACCCGTTAAAAAGAGTTTCAGGGGTTACCGGGGGGCAACAGAGAACACATTTCTACCACATAAAAACCTATGTGGACCATGCTTTTAATATGGTAATGCAATCATAACCAAAACCCCCAAAAAGCACTACAATCTCTAAAAAGGGGCCAAAAATTCTGCACTCCGAAAAGTTTTCTGGAGGGGGTTTAAAACCCCACCTATAGTACTATGGAAGCAAGGCCAAAATTCCCCCCCTAGAGGGCCCGACAAAATGAAGCTGCAGGGGTCCTATATGAAAACGGTAAAACTGGATCAGAACTACTGGGATAAGAAAAAATGTGAAAAACAAAACCCATGTAACATTCATAACGAAGGGACGAAAATAAAGGCATTTAATTGGGAAAAGGGCAATTAACAAAAACAAGACCCCCTACACCAAAATAAAGTGCATTTTTAGAAATCCCCCTGCATTGACAAAACCCGACATCGACGGTAAAAAAACAAACCCCTCATTGTTCACTAAAAATTGCATTGGCTACATTGCCAGAAAACCCAGAAAAAAATGGCTAAAATCTGTTTCAGAGGACAGCTCCCCGGGGAAGGAAAACGGGGGCAGGGGAATTTCAGCCGAGAATTTAGGCTTTTCCCACCCAGCTGGTGCTAATGGAACTTATGATGGAGAAAAACGAGCAATAGTTGAAGCACTATTGAAAATATCAAAAACGAAAAAGAAAATTTGATCCTTCCACTCCAAGCTGCATTGCAGCCATTGCAAATAGGGGGAAAAAGAACCCGAAAGACAATGTAAAAAGTTTTTACGACTCATGAAAGAGGGGAACAAATTGTGCTACAATGGATACCGGCCCCTGTGGCATATAGGTAAGAAAGGCCCACTACCTAGCAAAAAAGGAAGCAAAAAAAAAAAAAGAAAAAGAAAAAAAAATGTCACAAAATCTTCAAAATTTACCTGCATGCGTCCCACAGACAAAGCAGTCCTAAGGTGGCGAGAGGGGGCAGAAAAACTGGGGAAGATTTCACTAAATGAGGCCGACTGGTAAACGTAAATGTACATAGAAAAAAAGAGACAGCTCAAATTTCCCGGCTTAAACGGACACACCTATCGGAAGCACTCCAAGATTTTGGGAAATTTTTTAATTATGTCGTCGGATGTGTGGGGCTGGGGAACAAGACAGGAAACATCTTTTTCAAGTCATCATAAAACTTGAACGCGACAAAAAGCCAAAAGGCATGGCGGGGCGAACAGGAGTCCTTCCTACTGGGTAACAAAAAAAACATGAGACATGAAAAAATGTAATTGTTGGCATAGAAAAGAAGAAAAAAAGAATTTTTTTTATGTGTTCGGGTTTTTTTATGTAGTTCTGTACAGGGGTTTTAAATTGATTTTTATTAAAAAACTTTATTTAAATCAAAACTTGCAGAATGTGCTAAAGTGTACGGGACTGTAGTTTAATCATTGACATCTTGCCCAAAGGGGGGCCTTTTGTATTCGTGCCCAAAAAACCCAATTAAAAACTTTGTTCCAAAGTTTTTCGCGCTATGCCCTAAGCGTAAATGTAATTTTTTCTGCCCAAGCTCGGAAAAAAAATTCCATCTTTTAAAAAAGGGAAAGATATGATTTGGGGAACCTAGTTTTCTTATAGTAGTAATGGTACTTTCACCCTCTATTGCAAAAAAGGGGAAATTTAGATTTAGAAGCTCACTTTAAAAAAAAAAAAAACATGTAATTGTGTTCAGGGCCTCTAGTTCATTGAAAATTGACTCTTTTTTCACACCAAAAGGGGTCAAAATTAAAAAATAAATTTTGGGCGTGAGGAAGCTGTTAGCTAATCTAGCGATTTGATGTAAACAGAAATTTAAAATAATGACAAAAAAAAGTATAATGAAAATTAGAATGTGTTTATTAGCAAAAAAACAATTTGTAAAAACAAGCCCCTTTTTTTTGACCGAAACTTATGGCAACCCTAGCGCAGCGCAAAGAGACATATCTCAATGCTTTTTCCCAAAAGAAGGAAAAAGAGTAGGGGGGGAAAGACTAGCACTGCGCCATAGAGCTAGAGGTGTAAGGGGGGAAGGCTCGGAGACGGGAACCCAAACCTAGTTGTCTCAAGAGCTTTTTGCACAGGTAAGACCACTCCGCGCAGAATGGAAATGCGTTCATTTTGTTGCTTTGCCCCCCCATACTTTTAAAAACCTTTTTTTTACAAGAAAAACCCGGGGGGGGTTTTAGAATTTTGGTTTTTTCTTATTTTTTTTTTTAAGTGGGGTTTTTATCACTGTCCCCCAATGCATACCTCGACGTTTTGCCACTGATTTTGACTCTTACCCAATTCAAAGGGTTTCCCCTTTTATTTTGCAATACCTTTTAAATTGAAAACCAATTACTAGTATGAAATGTATAACTTTTTTAATTTTTTTTGGTTTAAATTTTTTTAAGTTGGATCCTTGGGGGTCACCCAAATGTATTTTGATCAGCAGCCAAAGTTTGGTTTTTTTTTAAACCCCATAAAGGGTTTAAATTGGGAAACGGAAAATGGGGGTTTGGATTTAAACCATTCCCTTTAACGCTGCCTAACACTCTTGGTAAAAAATAAGTCTTGCCCCCAAACAGAGACCCCAAAACCCCTGCAGCTTCAAAAAAAGGGGTTAAATTTTAAACCCAGACCCTTTACATAATTTGGGCCCCTTTGAATTACCTTTACTAAATACTAAAGAGCCCTAAATTATTTTCAGAAAGAAAGCGGTGCCCGCGGTTGGTGTATCAAATTAAACCCGAAGAAACCCCTTTTAGAGATGAAATATTTCCTAGATGGGGGCCCAAAATAAAGATTTTAAGCAGAATAGAGGAATTGGGGAAAATTTAAAGGGAATTCTTCCACAACAACATGTGATTATTTAAAATTAAAAATTTCTAGGCCTTTAAAGTAAAATATTTATTGTCAAATAAACTTTTTTTTACATGAAATTTGAAATTGTCCCCGTTTTGAAAATACGTAGGCCTAACTAAAATTTACAAGCTGATTAAGAGTAAACTTGCTTTAAATTTCTTGTGTGGGTATTGCATTTCAGCCCTTTTCAGAACTAGAGCCTAGTAAAAACCTTTCCCCTGGATAGTGGATATAATAATAGGGTTTAATTTTTTTTTTCACTAAGGGCCACATACATCATTTCCCCTATAAACCCCCCAACAAAACCCAAACAAAATTTTTTGATCTAGTCACTATTGAAGTACCGGGCAGTATTGTAGGGGATTTTAATGAAACCCCAAAAAAAGCCTGGGATTACAATACAACAACCCAAAAATTGGACACATATTTAAAAAATACATAGACAAACAACCCGTTTATGCCCAATGGAAGCAGGATCCATTTTAAACCCTTTCCCCTCATCCCGAGGAGGCCTCTCCCGACCAGATTTAGCCTTATGCCACACAAACTTATTCAATCACATGAAACAGGACAACCTAGAGTCTCCTCCGGTGCTGGACACAAAATTTTACTTAACAAGACAGAAATGTAAACCTGAAGCTAGAGAAACCAAATGCACTGGAATTTTAAAAAGGGTAACTGAAGGAGTACAGAAGATTACCGAAAAACTATTCCTGGAATTTGAACAAGGGAAAACATTGATTTAGACAACCAGCAAATTATAGATATCTTACAATCTACAGCTGAGAAAACCATACCAAGAGGAAAAGTGAAAAAATACAAACCTTTCTGGAATGAAGAACTACAAACGCTGAAACAACAAAGAGATCAAGCAAGGAAAACTGCAGAACAAACTCAAGACATGAAAGACATGATTTCAACTTCAGAAAAGTACAAGCCATGTTAAAAAGACAAATTTTGGAAAGCAAGAGAATAGCATTACAAGAATATGTGGAGCAAATAGATTACAGAAAGGATGGTGTCAAAGCCACATAGATACTTCTCCAGTCTATGTAACCAAGAAAAGAGGGAAGAACAACAGGACCATAATATATAAAGAAGTCCAACTCACCGAAGATAAGGATAAGCAGAGGCGTTCTGTCAGTATATGTCACAACAAACAAGACCAATCAATAATAAACATGTAAAAGTAGAGCAAACCAAAATACCATACATGATAACGAGGACCTTATAATGCACCATTTAATATCCATGAATTGGGACAAGAAATTAAAGTAAACTGAAAAACAAGAAGTCACCAGGAGTTGACCTTATCTACCCTGAATTCTTGAAAAACCTAGGAAAGGAAGGGCAACTGGTATTACTGACACACTTCAATGCCATATGGGAGGGAAACATACCAGATATATGGCGAAAAGCAGAAGTTATCCCCATAGTGAAGAAAGGAAAAGACAGTAGTAAGTAGAGAGCTATAGGCCTATATCTCTCACAAGTATGATGTCAAAGCTCATGGAACGTATGGTAAACCAAAGACTAAAAATCTACCTGGAGACAAATAACCTCATAACAGAACACCAGGCAGGCTTCAGGAAAGATAGAAGCACTCTCGACCAAGTGGCATATCTACAGCAGGAGGTGAAGGAAGGCTTCAATAAACAACTAGCAACACTTGTGGTGTATGTTGATTTCCAAACTGCATTTGATGTTGTGAACAGAAAGATCTTACTTACAAAATGTCGGATATGAACATCCCAAGCAACATATACAGATGGACTAAAAATTTCCTGAGCCAGAGGTATATGGAGAGTGAGATATGGAAACAAAAGATCAAAATACAGAAAAACCAAGGCAGGAGTTCCCCAGGGAGCAGTCATGAGTCCTACCCTTTTCTTGATCTTCATAAATGACCTAGCTGACTATATTGAAGAGAGAAGTGAGGTCAAAGTAAAGCTGTTGCAGATGATGTGGTGCTGTGGTACAGTGGTAGAGATAAAGATAAGATGGAAATTGAAATGAATAAAGCCCTTAAAGCTCTGGAAGAATGGCAGAAAAGAATGCAATGATAGTTAACGAAAAGAAGACCGTGTACGACTACCACACTACGGGACCGAAGTGTACCACATTTTACTCAAGTACAGAACAAACCTGTTACAGAAGAAGATAACCCAGTATACCTAGGTGTAACTATGGATCAAAAAATGACAATGACCAAGCATATTGAAAAAATGCAAGAGCAGGAAGGAAGCGATTAAACCTGTTAAAAAGAGTTGCAGGTGTTACCTGGGGGCAACAGAGAACACATTATCTACCACATATAAAACCTATGTGAGACCACTGCTTGAATATGGTAATGCAATCATAACAAAGCCCCTAAAAATGCACTACAATCTCTAAATAGGGTCCAAAATTCTGCACTCAGAATAGTTACTGGAGGTGTTAAAACACACCTATAGTAGCTATGGAAGCAAAGGCCAATATTCCACCCCTAGAGGCCAGACAAAATGAAGCTGCAGGGATCCTATATGAAAAACTGGTAAGACTGGATCAGAACTACTGGGATCAAGAACCATGTGAAAAACATAAAACCCATGTAACATTCATAACGAAGGCACGACAAATAAATGAGCATTTAATTGGGAATGAGGCAATTAACAATAGACAAGACCTCCTACCACCAAACATAAATGTTGCATTGTTAGAAATCCCACATGCATTGACAATACCTGACATCGACGGTAAGAAAAACAACCACTCATTGCTTCAAATAAAGAAATTGACATTGGCATACATTCGCCAGAAATACCCAGAAAATGAATGGCTACATCTGTATACAGATGGATCAGCATCCCCAGGGAAGGAAATGCGGGCGCAGGGATATACAGCCGAGAATTTGAGGCTTCCTACCCAGCTGGTGCTAATGGAAGCAATTATGATGGAGAAATCCGAGCAATAGTTGAAGCACTATTGAAACTATCAAAATCTGAAAACCGGAAAATTGTGATCCTATCCGACTCCAAGACTGCCATTGCAGCCATTGCAAATAGGGAGGAAACAGAACCCGAAATTAGACAATGTAAACTACAGATTCTACGACTCATGAATGATGGAACAAAATTGTGCTACAATGGATACCGGCCCACTGTGGCATATATGGTAATGAGAAGGCCGACTACCTAGCCAAACAAGGTAGCAAAAAACAACAAGAAAGTAAAAAACTGTCACATAAATCTCTCAAATCTCACCTGCATGCGTCGACAGACAAAGCAGTCCGTAAGGAATGGCAAGAGAGGGGGCAGAATAAACTGTGGGAAGATTACACTAGAATGAGGCCGACTGGTAAACGTAAGTGTACAGTAGAAAAATAGAGACAGCTCAATTCCGGCTTCAAACAGGTCACGACCTACTCGGAAAGCACCTCCATAGATTTGGAATTTCTGAATCTAGTGTCTGTCGGATGTGTGGAGCTGGGGAACAAGACAGGAAACATCTTTTTCAATGTACATACATAAAGCTTGAACGCGACAAAATGCCAAATGGCATGGATCGGAGCGAACAGGAGTCCTATCTCTACTGGCTAACTAGAAAACACATGATGACATGAATAATGTCAATTGTTGGCATATGAAAAGAAGAAGAAGAAGAAATTATTTTTGATGTGTTACGGGTTATTTTATGTAGTTCTGTACAGGGTTAAGTTGATTTTTATTAAAAAATCATTTATTTAAATCAAAACTTGCAGAATGTGCTAAATGTGTACGGTACTGTAGTTAACTCATTGACATCTTGCCAAGGGGGCCTATAGTATTCAGTGCTAGACCAATTAAAACATTGTTTTGGTAACAAACCCTACCCTAATTCACACACACCCTATAGAATTTTGACCAAGTGATCAAAAAATTGTCATGAGGTAATTTTGTTTAGGAATAAAATTTCCAAGACAATGAAATTAATTTCATATCCAGTCATTTAAAATTTTGACTTTACGATCCATATTTAGAAATTAGTTTTACCCAAATTTGAGTAATTTTTTGCATATTCTACCACAAATGTAGCCAAAAGTCAAGATGATTTTTCCTACAGACGTTTTTTATTAAAAGGTTACTTATGTGATAAGTTAATGTATTTTTCTAATCCTCAATCTTTTCCAAAATACTCTAGGCTAGGGCCCTAATTTCAAAAAATTACAAAATTAGATTTTTTATTGGATAGAGACTCAAAAATCAAAATAGATAGGTTAATTCAAATAAATCTCCAATTTCGAAATTTCGAAATTTTTCGACTTCAGTAATTGCTTGACATAGGTCCATAGGCCTAGAACACACAGTGGGCGGCGTGCATGGACGTATTAGATGCGTCCATAACAGATAAAGGGTTAAAAAGTTTTTAAAAACGCATGTCTTTTTGGTACTAGGAAAACGCTTAAGTCCCGCCGCGTTGATGGATGAGCGTATTTTTTTTTAAACGAAAAAAGCGTAAAATTGCGATTTTTTTAAAAGATAATTTTTCGATTGCGCTCAAATTTCACACGAATATATTAATTCATAAAATTAAGGTTATGTAAAAAAATCATTTCAATGGAATAAAGCATGTAGGTGTTATAAGTCCAAGAATGTTTTAAAAATTTAAAAAATCGTAAAATTGCGATTTTCATAAGAAATAGTTTTTTGATTGCGCTCAAATTTCACACGAATATATAAATTCATAAAATTCAGGGTCTGTGAAAAAATCATTACAATCGGATAAAGCATGTAGATGTTATAAGTCGAAGAATTTTTAAAAAAATCGAAAAAAAAATTGCGATTTTCATGAGAAATAATTTTTTGGTCGATTTTTCCCTCCGTGCAATTCTTCGTTCAGAGATTTCATAGACCTCCATAAAATTTCATCGCAATTGGAGTATTGGTTTAGCCGGAATCGTGTTCACAGACACACAAAAATACAAAAAAAAAAAAAACATTCCGGATTTTTTTCTCCAGTGTAGTGAAATGGAATCTTCGCTTCGCTCGCTACGCTCATCCAAATATGATTAGGAAGAACATTGTAAATCTTTACACCAAGGAAATCTTGACACTTTTGAGTTAGCTCTAGTCTGCGAGGCAGGACATGTACATTCTCACTGTTTCTGGTGTGATGACGGTGGATGCTGCTGTTTAGTTCAAGTCTCCCCAGATTAGACTTGAAGTAAAGGCCTAGCAGGCAACTTCCAGGTTGTAGAGACTGCCGACTGTTAAAACGTTGAGTTGATGAAAAAGCTGCCGACTTGATGTAGAATTCTGATTGCCTTTTTTTGAAGGATAAAAATCTCTTTAAATTACAAATGAAAGAAGAGCCCCATTGTGTTAAATGCTGTACGGTATCTTATTTATAAGCGATTCAAAATAGGCATTGTAAATACCAAGTGCTGCCGCAAGTAAGTGAGATACATTGTCTGTTGGATGACCCTAATTAGTAATTACATAGCAAGCTCTGCTCAGTCTGTTAGCACTTCACCAAACTGGTAAAGCATGACATGCGCCATCCAAAGTTGTATGAATGAACAGTATGACAATTGTAGATAAATAACAGAAGCTGTGGTTTAAAGTTTTAAAATATTGATATGTGTAAATTGTAATAAAAATTAACAAAATACACTTAATGTCTACAGCTAGGTGGGGCAGGGAGGGGAAGGGAGAGGTTTTTTATAGAAGGGATTTGTCACTCGTAGGTGGTAGGTACTTGCTATTGTATTAACTTTGAGTTTCATCTCGAATTGTATTTTTAATATTTTATGTACAGTATAAGATGATATTGTAGGCTTGTTGGCTAAAAGCAACTGAACATAAATGGAATGGAATATTCATATAACAACTTGATGGGTATTATTTATTAACTAGGGTACCTATTATATATAGGCCTAGTACTAATCGAATGGAAATAGGTGTAGGGGCTAGGCCTTCAATTTTTATTTTGGTTAAATGCACATTTTGTTATACCTACATAAAATTATGCATGCAACTATTCCCAAGTAACAATGTCGTGAATGGAGCTGAAACCTTGCACAATTAGAAAAACAAAAACAGTTATTTTTCCCAAAAAGTGAATGAGAATGACTGATTGTTGGGCACGCAGCAAATATTGCCTTTTAAAATCATTTTAACTAGGCTGATGGTTGTGTTTTTGTGAAATTATGTTAAACTGTTTTTCTTGCATTGCCAAAGAGATTTTTTTAAATTTTTTTACAACTGTCTTTGTTATGGATTTTTTTGTAAACCGATATTTTTCAACAATTTGTAGGCGTACCAGTACCACCAAACAGAAAAGTGAACAGAAAATATGTTTAAAAATCTTTTTCCTTGTTACCCTAGACATTGATATCGATACCAATACCTTCTATCTGCCAAAAAGCAAATTGTTCAGGAGAGCATTAAAACTGATTTAAAAAAAGTAACTAGTTGGCGGTGGCAGATAGGAGATATTGATGTAAGGTTGTACTATAATATGTCTCTTTTGGAGATGTTTAAGCATTGTTAGATAGGAGCTATTAGCACCAAAAAATTAAAACTAATTTTCTGTATCCATAACACCAACATCTCATTTTGGCAGAAAATGGCAGATAGAAGGTATTGGTTCTTCACCATCGATATGTAAAACATACAACCATCTAGGTATCTATGTTGAAAGTTGCAATAAGTATAGTCCATAGTTGCAGTTTCAAAAAAATGTATAGAGGCAATATTTGCCATGTGGTGCCCGATCGGAAAATTAAATAAAAAGTTTCTTTGATGTTCAAAAATGCAAAGTTTCAACTCCATTCACTATATTTTCCCTATGTTGCAGAATTGAGAAAATTGTAAAACAGGGTAGAGCCTAGACCAGTAGATTACCTAGTCTTGAAAAAATTTCAAAACATACAGGTGAAACTAGTTAAGGTGGCGGTCGCCGAGGGCTCGCAGCACTGTTGCCCACGCACTATGGCCACAGGATCGGCAAAAAGTAAATAAAATAACGGTCTCTAAAACTGCTTTCGAAGAAAAACACGACTATTTTAAAGCCAAGCCTTGCCCAAAATACCCTAAAAATAAATGTATGAATAAAATCATGACATTTTTATGCCCCTAAACATTGACATCACATCTGGCGAGGTTGGCAATATAAACAGCTGGTACTCTGAACACACGATTACCAACAAGGCAAAAAACACTTTCGTAATCGTGATTACCGTATTTGCTCGATTGCAAGCCGACACCGAATGCAAGGCGACCCCTGATTAAAAGTTCATCTAAAAAAAGTGTAGCATTTAAATACTCATAAGTTGACATCGACTCCAAGCCGGGGGGCCATTTTGAACTGCAAAAATGTGTCAAAAAAGGTAGGCTTGCAACCGGGTAAATACGGTACTTAAAGTCACTATTTCGTTGTGAGTCATACTCTGTGGGACAAACTACTTCATTCACAGCTTATAAAATGTTTATATATGTGATAATATATCACGATAACATGACCAAATACGGTAGGCCCTACCTAATGTTAGTTGTGTGTCAGTTGTCAACGTTGGCGTGCATGCTCTCGCTTGACCTTGATGACCGCCAGCTTATCTGGTTCCACCTATAACCTTCTTTTATTTAAAAAAATTGGTTTATTGTATTTGTATAATTAATTGTAGGTAGGCCTACTATTACAAGCACCTCTCACACTTGCTGAGATGAATCGTTGCAGCCAACATACCTCCAGAATCAATCAATAGCCGACCAGATCATGTTGGCTAAGAGTTAAATATTGTGTTCAATCTTCCACTGGGCTATCCAAGCGGTAATTTTGTCCAAATTTTCATCAACGTCGTCTGGCATGTTGCTGGGCAATTCATGAACAATGTCTGCACTGTAGGAGGTTCGCGCTTCTTCCAAGATTGTTTGGAAAATCTCGCATTCGAGATTGTCGGAGAGCTTCTTGCCGGTGTAACCGCTGAAAATCAGTACAACATTATGAATACCATTGCTCAAAGATGGGTCACGCAACGTGGTGGTGCAAAGCTTGGTGAAGGGCCTATATTACAAACTTGTGCAGTTGCAAATCTTATTTTGTACATCCACGAGAAATTTTTGAAATAAATATACAACATGTATTGTGTATTCATTATTTATAATATTTCTGCTCTAAAACAGAGGTTTATATTTTATAATAGGCTCTACTCTATACAGCCTATCTACATTAAAAATATTGAGTTAAAATAATGGGGTTCGGCCATTACTGGATGGCGGTTTATAATCGAGTAAATAGGCCTACAGTATCTGAGAGATAAGGACTAACAATTGTAAAATACTAAGCCTACCAAGATTTGCTACCATAACATTGCTTACAAATAAATTGACCTAGGCAAGCCCTGGGTGACCTGCAGTGCGCTAAATTCATTCTGGGACGAATACTAAAAGAAATGCACTGGAGAACATGATCCGCTACTTCATGTTCCCTGTATCAAACATGCAGGGTAGGTGTCTAGACTCGAGATAAATTTTGCCGGCACCGAAAAATGCCTCAAGTGACTGACACTATCGCTAGCATACGTCTCGGGCCACTCTTACAAATTACTGTACATTTACTCGATTGTTGGTCGCACCCCAGTTTTCAGATGTAGGGCCTATGTCTTAATCAAAAAGATGGCTTGAATGAAAAAATTTAGTGCACTATTATAAATGTGGGTACGGGTAGACAATATCCCGAAGTTCAAATAAATATAGGCCTAAGAAAAAAAAGTACAAGGTAAGTAACCTCTCAACATCACAACATAACATCGTAGGAGCATATGAGAAGTCTGACACTCAGATTTATTCACAAAGAATACCCAGAAAAGGAGTGGCAACACATTTAGTATAAACACAGATGGATCAGTAACAAGGGGAGGGGAATGCAGGTGCAGGAATACAGGGCAAAACATGATTTCATCAACCTCGTAGCCAAAATATAAATTTAAAGCTACATACATGTGTCATACATCAAATTAAAGCTTACAGCTTATTCTTTCAGAATTGCCAAAGTTCAATGGAATGGCATTTATATATTTTAATATGACACAAGAAGTGCAATGATGTTCTGTTAATTTTTTTTCTACATTTTACAATAGCAATTGAAAGCCAAGAAAGTGATTCAAGAAAATTAGATTGCTGCAAAATGCATTCCTAATTTGGTTCTACATATATGCACAAACTTATTACCAGCATACTATATATCCCATCATATGCTATTAAAATATGGCAGGTCTGTATCTTTTTTGAAAATTGGATTGGTACGTCTGTTACTAAAAGTTCCTAAAGTTCTTGTTCTGAGTGACTCACAGTTCAATAACTTCAAAAATTTGTTTTATAAGTTAGATTATGGATGTGAATTTAAAGTAATTTTTCAATTGTCTAACTTTATGATTAGTTGATAAATTGTGGTAAACAGACGTACTTTGAACGGTAACAGACGTACCATGGTACGTCTGTTACCACTGTTATTTCTCATATCCGATATTATTGTTAAAATTCTTTGTCCATAAAAGTTTGTAAAATACCACTGGAGTGATAGGTCGAAAGCTTTCTTGTAAAAAATTGCTTCCATCAGCATGTTTTAGGTAGGCCTACAGTGTATGGTACATTATTAATTATTTCAAGTTTTCTAATTAAAGGGTATCCCAATATCAAAGATTATTCCACTGGAATTGAAGTGAAGTTGGTCAAGATGTTGCACTAGAAGAATCTTAACACCTGGTAGATATTTAAATATCAGTGATGCACCAATAATTAGATTTGTGCCTTTGTAACTGTCAAATTATCATAAAATAACTTGTACGGTGGTACCTACACAACTGTTGGTAGTCAAAATTTTACAGATTATTTGGAAGCTAGAGTTGAGGTGAATTACAATTTACTTGAGAATCATATACCATAATCATAGTAGGCCTACATATTTACAGTTGAGGAGCCAGTTTCATACACGGATATTGACACCATTGTAGAAATTCTCCCCCTCCCGTGATGGATAACAGAAGTCATTGCTGTACTGCTTTAGAAATTCAATTTTACTGAATGATGGTAACAAAGTTTGATGTTTCATATCTAGGGATGTTAACTGATCAACGTAATGGAGCAGAATAAATTTATGTTATGGTTTGACCAGGTAGCGAAGGAAATGTATTAAAAAATGCAATTTTTATTCCTACAAGGTACGTCTGTTACCGCCTATTTCTTTAAGATTAGACAATATCCTCAAAAATTCATATGAAATGAAGTGATTAGTATATAAGTATGAGGTAGTCCTCTATCTTGTACCTATTTTGTATTCATGAGAAAGTTTGTTCTGTTGTATTCATTCAGCAATCACATACATTTACCAATTTCTAACGTAGGCCTACCGCTAATGTCTAAACAGTTGTCAAAAAAAGAATATCTGGATGTAACTGACCAATAATGAACAGAGAAATTATATTTGAAGATTTGATTAACTGTAACCACAAAAAGAAGCATGATCTATGATATTTAGTATAAAATACCAGTTTTAATTCAGACAAGGTACGTCTGTTTACCATACTTGGTACGTCTGTTTACCAGCCTACTTCTTGCATAGTAGGCAACATACTTAAAAATACACATGAAGTGACTTGTGAATCTGATTAAGTACTATCTTGTAGCTATTTTGTATGAGAAGTTTTTTATTTTACATGCAAGAATCACAGAGCTTTAATCACTCCTAACATACTGTAAAAACACGCGTACATTAAAAGTACGTCTGTTACCACTTGTTGCGATCCCTGTCACGAGAAAAGTTGATATCGTACAGTAAAAATGTTTTATACCATGAGAAAGCTCATCTTATTTCCTATTCACCCACATACTTACAATGTCTTTTTAATGAATGGATAACAATATAATTGGGTTTGTTAATACAAAAATGTTGTCCGAAGGTACGTCTGTTACCAGTGTTTTGTCCCTACAGTAGAGTTTGAGGAATCATTCCCAGCAGGATCAAATGGGAGTAACTATGATGGGGAGATGAGAGCAATAAGCAAAGCATTGCAGAAGAACACTTTAGAGAAAGGAAGGTGGTGGTACTAACAGACTCAAGAGCATCTATCCAGGCTATAGTGAGTAGAGAAGAAGTAGAAGCGGAAATAAGAAACTGAAAGATCAAAATCCGGAGGTTGATGAACGCTGGTAACACTACAACGGATACCGGCACACTGCGGCATAAACGGAAATGAGAAATTGGGAGACTTGGGTTCGATAGGCCTACACAGAGATTTTAATTTCTGCATTGATTTCCATTTACTATATAATTTTTAATTACAACCTAACCTACGGGTGTACGTTTCCTGATAAATGAAATTGAGAAGTGTTCTAAGTACCTACTAGGATGCTAGCACTTATTAGTACACAGTAGGCAAGGCTTGTACAGTGGTATGTAATTTTATCATAACTTGGAATTCAATATCATTAAATTAGTATTATGTGTAGGCACATACATACTTCTTTAAATTTATTTATTAATATTTGCATTCTTATTTGTAGGAACATTTGAATGTCATAGTCTACTCATGTAATGTTACATAAAAATGAATTTCCCTAAATTGTGTTTACATGAACTTTGTTTGGTACTTGTTCATTAACGGGACCCCCCTCAATGTTTTGTTAATTGGTCCCCCCATCTTCTTTATTTTACTTATATATCTGTTAAAATTAAATAATTACAACTTGCAAGGAGTTGAATATGACTATACAGTGAACTTGACTCGCACGTTCAACGTGACTCACGCGAGTACAGTCCATTGGAACGCGTAGGCTTACATGAGAGCAGTCGTCGCCGTGCAGCTGACATTGACGTTCACGGACACCAAATGAACCTTTAAAACCTTAAACGTCGCTATTTTAAACGAAAGTACTTTTCCATTGACAGTCTTTTATATTTAAAATAGTGACGTTAAAGGTTTTGTAGGTGGAGTATGTTTGCGTAGGCCGTGTCACTCCTGGCGCAAAGTATGTAGCCGGAAAGGATGTTTCCGAGGCTTTGTTCGAAATAATTGTGTTTTCCTGACCTCCTGAAACTCAGATGGAGTAGATGTAGTAGTTATGATTGTCTAATGAAATGTTTTTACTGAATTTTTACATTTTTTGGAGGGGGTCCCGTTAATGAACAAGTACCCTTTGTTTAGATATTTTGCAATTAATTTCTGTAGCCCTACTTGGTACAGTTAGGCCCGGGCTATTATGCTGAATGGTAACCTGGGCCATAGCAGGTGATTTTAAAAAAATAACAGATTTTAATTAATTTGTCAGGATTGGTAAATCAACAATATGTTGTCAATGTGCTTTACAAATTGCCCAATAACTGAAAAATTGAACTTGACAACAAAATAATATATAGGGTAGGTAGGCCCTAGGCCTACTGCAATTATGACAACTAGTATCAGTGGCGTAACTACCCCCCGGAGCAAAGCCGGGACCCCAAGTGTTTTGCCATGTGCAAATTAAAAATTATGATATGCATCGAAAATTTGTTTTCAAAATTAAAAATTACAGATACCGGTAACTATAAGCCCTATCTTGTAGTAGCACGATGGGACAAGAACATTTGCAAGGGTTGATGTTATATATCTACAATAAACATATACGTAAATGTGATGGACTAGAAGGATGAAGGGACAAAATATGCAAAAAGGAATTCCTTTAAGGAATAAAAGGGTGATGAACGAGAAAGGATTTTTTTTGTACCCTATTTATCAAGTTTGGTTCATTAGTAGGATAGGCCTACCCCGCCTATCAATGATTTAAATAAAAACATTAGGTGATCCCAGATCCAATTGAACACTACCTACTGACCTACTGTTAGAGGACATAATGCAGGTAGGCCTACGTGTCTTACCGTAACGATAGTCGATCGTAAAGGCGTGTGTTATTTGTGCGCAAAACAAATATGATGTCAAACCACCGCTCAGGAAAAAAGTCACACCCATGGTAGTCGACTATTTTACCACCGGGAGTCATTTGGTCTTCCATTTCATCTAAAACCTTGAAAAAATAATACAAGAACATTGTTAGACCTAATTGTTAAATGGACAATCCAGCTGTGAATGCTATTATAATGATAATATAGTAATAGGTAAATAAATAAACATGTAATATGGTATGGCCTTCTGATTAGTAGGCTACTACACTGCACCCATGAGGTCATCAATGTTTCAATTGGCCAGCTGACAATATAGATTGAATTTATATAGGCTGAGAAAGCCTCCTTTATAATTAAAAGTTATCAATTTAATCTTGGAATCAAAGACAAAACCTGGACTGGCGGACCCCCTTCTTTGTGTGCATACCTATAAAGCAGGGGTGGACAAATCCACTAAAAAGTTAGGGGCCAGGAAAAATAAGTAGGGGGGCGCAGTATCGCGGTACAGCCGGGGTGGGGTCTAGGGCGAAGTCCCAGCTGCCGGAGGTTAATTTGCCAAAGGCAATTTTTTTTTTAGTATTTCATAGGTAGGTAACCTTTGATTGCCTAAAACGCGATTTAAATCAAATTTGTACCAATAATAACTTGTGGAAGTAGCTAGCCAATGTTGCATTGATAAATGAAAAACACTCGCTAATATATGCTGCAAGGTGCTTGTTGAAAATATTTAAAAAATATTTTTTACTTCCTGATGATTTAGGGGCCATCATGAAAATTTTACTTGCCCGGGCAACCGGTAATTTTCCACCTCTGCTATGAAGCAAGCACACTACTCGCCAATGATTTCAAGCATCCACTGAAAATATTAATTACGATAATCTATCCGAGGACACACTACCCATGAAGATAGGCTTACTGCGCTGCGCTGTTAGGTAAGTTAACTCACCAGCTCCTCATTCAGAACGGGACATTGGTATGTCTCATCATATTCCGTAAAACAGTCGGAATCTTTTGCTAGTTTTCCCACTTCAATCCACTCGAGCCCAGTTCTTTCAGCAAGTTGTTCACACAATGTTGACTTTCCCACACCCGGAGTGCCTGTAAAAAGCAAACAAATAATTCTTATGGTTAAATCTTGTAGGTCTAGGCCTAATACATAATGGTACGCTAAATGCAGTGTTGGGTAGGAACGGAACTAAACAGTTCCAGTTCCTAGGAACTAGTTCCTTTTTAAGGAACTAAGGGAGGAACTAGTTCCTTTTTCCAGACAGGAACTAAGGTAGGAACTAGTTCCAATTTTCCAGGAACTGTAACTTATTTTCATAAGTTCCTTTTTTATAACTTGACTGTACAAATTTAAGGAATGAAAGAGTCAAATCATAGTTACAAGATGAAGGGATTGTAAAATACTCCATTTCCAGGAAATCTAAAATTCGCCTATATTGTTCTAAATTCTTGTCATACCCCCATCCCTATCCCTACACTCAGTGGTCAACCCCCATCCCCCATGGGTTTCTCACCATTATTAGTTCCATTGCCATCTAAACTTCACCCTTGAGTTTTGAATGATCTTTTGGGTTGTTGCGTTGTGTCAAGTTCACCACCCTTGTTGGTTGCGAAACGTGGAGCAGTGCATCATCAACCCAAAGATCATTCAAAATTGATTCACAGGTCGTGAAAGCCTACATAGTCATCCATATATTTAATTCCTCCAAATCTCAAACAGAGTTTATGCATTCTTTGCAAATACTTGGTTTTAAGTAGAAATTTGGATACCTACATTGACCCTCTCGAGAAGATCTAAAGAAAAATGGTGATGAAAAAAAGGAACTTTTTAGGAACTTAGTTCCATTTGGAAAGGAACTTAGGAACGCCCTAGTTCCTTTTATTTTAGAGGAACTTGGAACTGGAAAGAGTTCCTTTTTCTTATGAGGAACTTGTAACTGGAACTAGTTCCATTTTTTAAGGAACTTACCCAACTCTGGCTAAATGATATAGGCCTAGTACACCTAGGGCTAGTGAATAGGCCTATATTTTCATTTCATACAATGAAGGCCTACCTACATTTCTTGGGTAGGCTACTTTTTTTTGTTTGTTTGTTTATTAGCCTTCTTTGGTACACTTATGCGTCCACCCACCATTGTGGTGGACAAGTTTTGAAGTTGTCAAGAAATGTATAAATACTATCTATTAGTACCTCTATTTCATATTAAAAAGTACATTATCAATAAATGTCTACTGTACAATACTACTACAGATTATAAAAAGTTAAAATAGTACAGGGGCATATTTACAATAGTACAAATATACAGTATCACTATTAGAGATTAAAAGGTTGGTACCAGCCAGTGACTGAGGTCAAAAAAGTGACGGGGGCATTCAAAATTCCCAATTTTAACAACAAATATGGCCAACGTTCACTTTCTTACTCGGTTCCTTCTACGTTCAACTTGATGCCCTCCTCACTGAAAACCTTGTCTAACATTTCAAAAATTAAAACTGAACTAAAATCTTATCTTCTTTCTGACACCTTTTGACAATGTTTTCCGATTTATTTATTTATTTTTCTAAGCTCTTTGTTCTTTTTCTGTAATTTTTTGGATTTCACAAATTAACTGAATATGTCATGCATTCATAGTATTTATACATACATGTTTTTCATGTTTATTTTGGTTATATGTTCCGTTCTCTGTATTGTCACCATCTTAAATAATTTATTAATTGTCTTTACCCCACAGTTAAGCCTTTTTCAGGCTTTGTGGGTTTTTTGATTATATTCTTGTTAGATTTATTTCTGTAAGCCTATGTAACATTAATTATTTATTTGTACAATTTTGCTATGGCGTATGAGTCATGTATGTTCTATGTTATATGACAATAAAATAAATTTGTATATCAAAAAAAAAAAAAAAAAAAAAATGTTCAGTCCCCCCAGCTGTAGAATTCTGACAACGAGTAGAATTCTTTATCCAGCAACCATGCCTTAACCTCCTCTTTAAAGGAGCTTCTCCCAATGTTGGCTTTGATGCCCTCAGGTAGGGCCTAGATGGTTATATAATTTTATACCTGCTTAAATAGGATCATTCATACTTATTTTAAGTCTACGTGGGATAGCCCTAGACCAAAACAAAAGTCAAAGAGAGCTTTGAACAATCTTTCAAAGACCCTCAAAGTGAACCCAGGACCTTCTGCATCGGAATCATGGACACAAACCACCAGATCAACAAGTCACAAAAATACAATGTAGACCAAATGAACGTAAGTCCTGTGTGATGGGTAGCCTAGGCCTACCGGAAACAGAGTTGTCATCCCTACTGGGCTTTTAATGGTGACTTCAAGGACCTATCCACGAACCCAAAAATTAGGCCTAGGCGTACAAATAGTTTCTAGGTCATATCAGAAGCCTATCTAGCCCTATTTACTACTACAACTACTACTACTACAAGGTATACCCTACCCTACTACTACAAGGCCTATTTCTTGCGCCCTATTTACTTAGGTAGGCCTATACTTCTCAACTAGGCCCTAGACCTAATAGGTTAGGTTTTCTATGTCAACAGTGGCTAGGCCTAGCCTAGGCCTAGGCCCAGAATTAAAAGCCATAGGCCTACAGATATAGACTCCAGGCTTTGTCAATAAAATATAGGGTACAGCCTAACCCCTACCCATCTTTGGGGTAGTTTAGGCCTAGGCCCTTGGGTCAAATTTTGTTGGGAAAGGCCGAGCCCCTATGTGCCTAGATGTCAACTTTGTGTTGAAACCGTAGCAAAGCCGTAGGTTCTTCTAGGCCTGGGGCTTACCTGTAATTAAAATATTCGGTGCGGTCCGTTGAGAGTCTGCCATTGAATATTTGTCGATAATCTTGCTATTACAAAATAGTACACGTAATAATTGGTCTGATGCCCAAGTGCTAGGTACTTTTGAACATGCCTGACAAGTGAGGTTATGTTATGACATGACAGGGTGGGGATGGAAAATGGTTGCCGTTGTTAGGGCAGTTTATCCAACTTCAGAAAAACAAAATGCGCTAACACAAAAATGGAGGAGAGTCGATAAAAGAAGTCTTGTGTTTGCTGCTGCCACCTAGCGGAGGCTCGTGTAACTCGTAGTACACGAGTCGCCGCTAGGACAACCTTTGATTTGTTATTTCTTCACCCATGAGGTGGTCCAATCAGAGCTCGACAACACAAACTTCAGCACAAGGCATTTTGCCGGTGTCGGTTCGCTGTCGTGTTTTATCATTCCTTGTGCAGCCACGTTGTAGGGTCTACCTGGCTAGAAAGTCTTATTTCTACTATCGGGCTAAACGTATAGCCTACCTTTTTTTGTGACTGCTACTGGGCATAGTCTTTTCATAAATATGATCCTGTGTAAGACGTTTTTAGTATTGGTGTTGCTGAGCTGTGCTTATGCAGATGAAGTAGATGTTTTGGAACTGACAGATGACGACTTTTCGACGATAATATCTGATCATGAAACTGCATTGGTTATGTTTTATGCACCTTGGTAAGCCCTAGGAATAAGATTGACATTAGGCCTAGGCTAGTATGTATTATCTATCCATGTAATCTAATAATGCTCTTTGTCTTTTTCAGGTGTGGACATTGTAAAAAGATAAAGCCCGAATTTGCCAAAGCTGCTGGAATAATCAAGGACAATGACCCTCCTGTTGCATTAGCCAAGGTAAGGCCTACGCCTAGGCCTACTAGGCCCTAGGCTAGCCTAGGCCCACGGGCTAGCCCTAGACTAGTATTCCTCACATCACTTGGGCCAGTGCCCCTGTAGTGTAGGCCCCCTAGCCTACCTTTGTGTATTTAATATCCCTGGCCTAGGCCTAGACCACAATTGTATCTCTTCCACTATTCTTCTCTACTGTTGCCTGTAAGTCTCCTGTTTTTGTATCCTTCCATCTATCCTTTCCCCCCCCCTTTCCTAATCTTCTTCCTTCTTCACATCTTCTTTCGGTAATTATGCCGTTAACGGTTTTCCGAGAAAAAATGCATAAAAAATGCATAAAATGTTTCCAGCTTTTCACAGTATGTGTAATTGATAGTCCCTAATTCATTTTCAGCTACCGCATTACGATCTTTTCACTGTTACTAATGTTTTTCGTCTTTTTACCTGTGTAAATTGTGCTGTCACTGTACGTACTGTACGTAGGCCGCCATACTGGTTTGGAAAGCGCTATCTCCTCCGCTACGTCTCTTCCGCTGCGTACACAGCGTAAGAGAGTATTTTTGTTTAAAATAGCGACGTTAAAGGTTAAAAAAGGTATTTTTGTTTAAAATAGCGTTTAAAATAGCGACGTTAAGGGTTAAAAAAGGTATTTTTAGAAATTGTGCTGTCACTGTATGTTCATGCTTATGCTATACCGCCATGTTGGTTATGTTCTCCTACCGCTGCGCACGTTTTTACTAATAAAACAAACCTTCAAAACCTTTAACGTCTTTATTTTAAACAAAAATACCTTTTTTAACCTTTAACGTCGCTATTTTAAACAAAAATACTTTTTTACGCTGCGTACGCAGCGGTAGAGACGTGTCAGAGGAGATCACGCTTTCCAAATCAACATGGCGATGTAGTATGTGGACGCACAAATGACGGCTCAATTTCCACTAGTGAAAAGATGAAAAACATTGTTTACAAAATTAAAAACCATAATGCGGTACCTGAAAATGAATTAAGGAACATTTAAGGAACATTAATTACACACACTGGAATATGGTAAGTAAATTTTTTCATCTTTTTTCTCGGAAAACCGTTAACGGCATAATTACCCTTCTTTCATAGGTTTCATGGCCATCCTCATTGGCATCCTCTCTAAGTCTCTTCCACCTTTCATTTCATGTAGGCCTCATGTTATGGGCACTGATAACTCTAGCCTAGCTAGGCCTACTGTTGAGTGCCCTAAAACAACACGGTAGGCCTAGGCTTGGGGTCAGTCAACTTTTTAACACTGCAATTTTAGGGGAAAAGCATAGGTTAGGGGGGGGGGGCGCAAAGCTCGTATGTTTTACAATATCTTTATTATTACTTAAACATACGCGCTTCGACCCCCCCCCCCCCCAACCTATGGTTTTCCCCTAAAATTGCAGTGTTATAAAGTTGACTGACTCCAACCGTAAGAGTGTCGACAACACTACCCGGTAACTAACGTTTCATATGTTCAAATCATCTCAACTGTGTCCTTCCCATCCTGTCACTTAACTTCTCTACACTCTTCTCTTCTCGTCTTGCACGTCGACTCCTCACGAATCTCCCCCTGCCGCCTGCATCTGGCTCTGGCTCTCTTCTTATCTCCCATTGCACACCCATCCTGTCACTTAACTTCTCTCTACATCTCTGTCCGGTAATTATATAGTATACGGTTGGCTGAGAAAAATGACTTAAAATTTTGTCACCTTGTTTTTAGAGGTATTATTAATGATTCCTAATTAATTTCCAGTTGGCGCACTATAAACTTTCAACCATAAATGATGTTATTCATGTAATTATCTACGTAGGTAGTGTAGCCGCAATGTCAATGTTGTCCACCATGTTGGCAATGACAGTAGTGACGCAATGGAGCTCATATGCCGCCGTGACGTCATACACTTCTTACCTTGAACTCGACCGCTATGTTTTGAAATTGGTGGTGGGTGGTTCCGCTTTTCATCATCATCGCCAACTTGTTCTTCGTCAACGACTACACTCGCCGGGTTATATAAAATGCCTAATTCTTAAAAGAATGCACAAATGCATTCGGTATGTTGTGGATGGGTACGCTTCCATAAAAATTCACCCAAATACCCCACGAAATGATCCTCCTTACGCCCATACCGTGGTATGTTGGCGCGCACCTCCCTCCATGACCTTTCAATGTTTTGGGTGTGCGCACCTGTCTTTGGATCAACAAAATTTTCAGAGTGGTTGACACTTAAATGTTCAAAATCCTCATTTTTCAGGCTATGATATGACTTCCAACCATCAGATATAATTGTCGTTTTAGGCAAAATCCACTCCTTTATTACGCGCAATAATGTGGTTTTATCTCTTTCGCCAACGGGAATTATAAATAATTTTTTGGATTCTCTCTCGAACCCGCCAAATACCCATTGGCCTTCAATGATTCGCCCTCGATTATATTTTCGTTTGCCCATTTTCGCTTCATCTATTTCTACTATTTTTCCCGGACCACCCAATGGTTCATTATGCCTCACGCACCACTCGACGCACACTTCTCTACAATAATTACACCAATCAACAACGGTATTTGCACTACATTTCAATTCATTTTGAATCAACTCTTGCCTTGGTGGTTTTAAATTAGCCAAAACATCGTCATTAAACAAATATTTGCCAGTCCTAAATTAGAGTTACCGAACCACGTATTTTTAAATAATGTTTGCTTAAAGTTACATTTCACACGCTTCACTTTCTTGTTTTCCCTAATTACCACACTTTTTGCACAAAACCAATAAAATGCACTATTTAGATTGCAATCGGCGTTGCACTTGGGGCATTTCAACTTGTCCAACAATACCCCGTGTTTACGCAAAAACCCAATTAACTTCTCAATATCCCTACACATTACAATAAAATCACACAGGGTGACCTCACAACCGTCGCACACCATGGCGAAGCACGTTATCACTGACACTGACATTGATAGCGGGTAAACTCCATGTGTACAGGCCGCTGCTGTGACGTAGCGGTGTAGATAGCGCTTCCCTTACGCAAACCAGCATGGCGGTCTCGCGCACAAACATACACAGTGACAGAACTACCGTAGTTAAAACGACGAATAACAATACTAATAACAAAAAGTTTATAGTGCGCCAACTGGAAATTAATTAGGAATCATTAATAATACCTCTAAAAACAAGGTGACAAAATTTTAAGTCATTTTTCTCGGCCAACCGTATACTATATAATTACCCTCTGTCCTCCTGTGTTCCTGTTTCTATCTATTTCTTCTCGCCTTGACCGTCGACTCCTCACGAATCTCCCCCTGCCGCCTGCATCTGGCTTTGGCTCTCTTCTTATCTCCCATTGCACACCCATCCTGTCACTTAACTTCTCTACTACATCTCTGTCCTGTGTTTCTGATTCTATCTATTTCTTCTCGTCTTGACCGTCGACTCCTCACGAATCTCCCCCCTGCCGCCTGCATCTGGCTTTGGCTCTCTTCTTATCTCCCATAACACACCCATGGCACTAATTACACTCTTCTTGGTTCAAGGTTGATTGTACTGAAGGTGGTAAGGAAACGTGCAACAAGTTTGGCGTTACTGGCTACCCCACTCTCAAGATATTCCGAAATGGAGAAATGTCCCAGGACTACAATGGCCCACGAGAAGCCGGTAGGGCTATACCTTGATTTACTTTGAACCTTATTCTTTGTTTTGCATTAACTTCAAATTTATTATTATTATGATGTGGACTCGCGTAGTGACATCTGCTCCATATTAGGCCTATGCTATCTTGGTTTCAAAGCAGATGCACAAACTAGGGCTGCCAAATTAATTACCTAAGTTCTACTTCACACCTTAAACCTAAGTTAGGTACCGGTACTGAACTGCATGTTAAACCTTTCAAAATGCAAATCTATTGCTAATTGTGATGGTTATGGGGGGCAAACTCATAAAATAACTTTAAAAAAGACCTTGCTCAACACCTTTCGGTAGGAGTAGGACACATAGGCCTATGCCTAAACATTCCACAATCAGCGCTTACACCGTAAAAGTGTAGCCTACCTATGTGAATAGGCCTAACTAAATTGTCAACTACGAGGTTTGTAGAGCCTAGTGCACACTGTAAATAAATGAGTCAATGACCAATAAAACAATACAATACACAATTATTGTAGGCCTAATACAATAGGCACAATAGGAATGGGAAAAAGCGTTAAATTTTTTAAACGTAAACTCCTTCAAATTTTTGCATTTAAAATTTTAGGCCTAAGTTCTATTTTCTTTTTAAAAACATCCTATACCATAGATATGTAGGATAGGTTTTACAACAAAAATTGTAATTTTGTAGGCTATTGATGACCGGCCGACCAATAATTAACAACTGTTTTATTCTCACACTCACATTTAATGACCCGGTACTTCCACCATGAACAGACAACGATGCCTTAATATAGCCTGGGACCTAGCACCTCCACCAAAATTAGGGCCTAATCACTTTTAGAAAATTATCGGCCTTACGGTATATTTTGTTAGTCTGTGTTTGTGTAGACTCCAATAGTGATAACAAAATAGCATTTCATTTTTTTTTTTATGGGCATTGGGCAATTCCACAGCAAGGCCCGATTCCACCAAATGGATTTAAACTCGAGTTTAACTAAGCTAAGCTTATCTTTAAACTTAGGCCTAAGTTTAAACCATGACCCATTCCACCACATTTTATTCACCTCCAGTTAGCTAAGCGGAGTTTATTTAGTAAGGATGTCTGTGTCTGTGTGTCTGTGTTCTTCAAACATGTCGTGATTTTGTCTACAAGGTCAGCTGTTGAACAAGACACTGACAACATAACCAATAAAAAAACAAAAATACATTCGCGTGGAACTAACAACTCGGAGAGTGAGAAAATCTTGCTGTTACAAGTTGTTGAACAGTATAAAGACGTAATAGAAAATAAGAAAACCGATTCCACATCATGGAAAGTAAAAGAAGATGGCCCGATTCCACCAAATGAATTTAAACTCGAGTTTAACGCGTTAAACCGCACCCCAGGTAGGGTTTAGTTCTGGTGGAACGCATTTTCAATCTAACCGAGGTTTAAAAAATTAAAACTCAAGTTTAACACTTGGTGGAATTGGGCCTTAGTGTCCCTGACTAGAAAAAATGAAATATTTGTATAGAAATGTATTTCATGAAAATTTAAGTAAATTAATATGTTGTGCTTTGGAAATAATTTATAAAAGTCCATTAATTTTTTTTTTTCACTTTTGCGTGCATTTTAATTTCCACTATACCACTGCAGGTTGGAGTTAGAGACCATTGTAAGAACATATTTTAGTTATTTAAATTTTGATTATGTTTTTAAGCAAAATCTGATTCATTTCAACTCCTTTCAATACTTAGGCCTACATGTTGTATTGACAAGAAAATACAAAAAAGGTTAAATAATTGTACGAACTTTAGCCATTTAACTCTTTTTACCAATACACTGTTTCCTAATGTAATTCCGTTACCAAAAATCCATTATTTTTACAATATCAATGTATTTGTATACTTGATTGACAACAAAAGTAGTTGTCTTCTAATGTTTCACTAAAATATGGAAGAGTTTAATCAAAACTGGTTTTAAAAATATGTATTTACTCCATATTTCATTGGTAACGGAATTACAGAACACTATTGCTTTGAAAACAGTGTTAAATGTTGATAAAGTAGACTCCCTTGTTTAGTAATCACCCTTTTTTCATTAGACCATCATTAAGAGTTAGAGTTTACCATATGCAAGCATTATTAAAATTTATCATTCGCTGGGGTAATTCCGTTACCAAGGTTTGTAATTACGTTACCGAAAATAAATACCTTAAAACAGTTTAAATATCAACCAAAATGCCCAACATCTTTAAAGATTTTCAATAAATTGCATTACACCATCATTAAGAGTTAGATTAAACCACATGAAAGCATTATTTAAATGTGTAATTTGCTGGGGTAATTAAATTAAATACGTATATGGTAGGCCTAAATTACGAATTTTACTAATAAAATACGCTGACAATATGACAATCAACAATGTTTTTGCAAATGAACAGAAATGTAACAAAAATCAAGTTGAAGCCAACTGAATATACAGCGCCCGCCGTAAGCAGCTCGCCTCTATCACCGATCGGTCCGACATGTTGCATTTTAGTGCTGCCATCTATCTTTGCTTGGAAACGCGTATACTGGTAAAAACAACAAATACCACTTGTACGTACAACAAAATGTTGCCTATTGAAGTACTATGTAGGTAATGTTGATAGGCTGATTGTTTTATTTATCATGTACATCCCTAATAATTATCGACTGCTGCAAGCTAGCATCACAGATAATAGAGTACACTACGGGCTAACATCTTCTAAATTTTGTACTTCACATATCCTGATCCCAGGGTTGAGCTGTCTTGCTGATCAAGGCAAGCTCTGGCATTCAGGTTTTTGTTTCTTATGGGCCAAGTTAATTTAATGTTGATGAACTCTTCGTGTTGTTTCAGCTGGTATTGTCAAGCACCTACAGTCGCAGGTTGGACCCAGCTCAAAGGAACTTACCTCAGTCTCCGCATTCGAAGAATTCATCGGAAAGAAGGACGTTGTTGTCGTTGGCTTCTTTGAAGCAGTTTCCGATCTAAAAGAAGCATTTATCAAACTTACAGACAAGTTGCGCGAAAAGGTTAGGTTTGCTCATGCTGAAGATTCCAAAATTTTGGAGAAACAGGGTGAAACGTAAGTTGATACTACATAACATAAAATAATTCTATTAACTTGACATGTTATTTATGGTCACAGGTTCTACAATTTAAAAAAATATATATTGTTCATTAATTCTAGCATTTAGGCCCATTACCTTATTATTTCAATTCGAAGACTTTCGCGGACCCGAATAATATTAACATTATTTAATCAGGACATGGCTGCTGCTTTGTTCATTTATCAAATCCCCAGTGAACCCAAATTGGCCATTTTGTAGGGCTGTGCGAGTCTCGACTTTTCGAGATTCGAGCGAGATTAAAGTGCTGCTCGAATCTCGCTCGATCTCGAGATCATACTGCTCGGAAAAAACGAGTCTCGCTCGATCTCAATCTCAAATTGCTCGAAAATCTAGTCTCGAGATATCTCCGTCACGAACCACGGTGGTCGTAATTATGCGGGACCTTGCGTTATGCGACGTGGTAAAGTAATATTTATTCCCCGATTTTTGCGTAATAATTTCTTATTGCCATGCCACATTGTCGAGAAATCTCTAGGCCTAGACGAGCTAGGCCTAGGCCAAAGGCTGTAGGCCTAGGCCTAACAGAGTCCCGGTTCCATTCCGTGATCGGAGCTTTGATAAACCCGCAGATCGGAGGCCTAGGGCCTACTAACAAATGACGCATAAAATAGGCTTCACTTTAAAACACTTTCCTCTAGAGAAGTTCTACAGAACGAAAGCTAGGCTAGGTACTTCTAGTACTAGCATACACCCAATAAGTGACAACAAGACATCCATCTACATTTTATTTTAGGCCTAGTCGAAATTTCACAAATTCGTTGCCAACGCGCATGCGTCTGTCGACGCGCACACAGATCGCGCATTTGACTGGTCACTGGTAGTGCACTCTGTCGAGCAAGCTACTGAACTGAAGCGTAATTTGTGAAGTTGGCGGTAGAGAGCAGAGAGCGCTTTATCGACTCGTTATCGACTCTAACGGAGAAACTACTTTATCGGTTTTTCTTACGACATTCCTATCTCGTTGCGACTGAGGTCACTGCCAGGTGTTGTTACTTATTAAATATTTTCACTACCAAATTAATGTGATTAAACTAATAAAGTTAGAAACAAAAATTATAATTCATTCAACATGTAGCCTAGGACCTCTGCCATAGATAGGCTAGGGCTAGGCCTTGGCTACTCCACGCCTAGGCCCCTATGCACTGAACTGAGAAATGTTGTTTACTTTTAAAAATTATTTTAAAGTAGGCCCTAGGGCCTATTTTTTACTTCTGAAGCCGCCTAGGCCTAATTATTTTGTGTAGGCGATTCTTTCTTTGGGGTCCTACAACAATTTCAGTGCGCTCGATCTCGCTCGATTTCGCTCGACCTCGCTTGATCTCGGATCTCGCTCGATATTCAAGATTTTTTTCAAATTCTCGCTCGATCTCGCTCGACTTAATAAATCCCTGCTCGCACAGCCCTACCATTTTGTTATATGTTGTGTATTTCCATGGATGTCTTTTATAGCATTTTTAATTTATTATTTGTGAACTGTTTATATTTTCCGTTGCAGAGATGCCGTGGTGTTGTTCTATCCCAAACATTTGCACAACAAGTTTGAGCCAGCCGCACATAAATACGAGGGTCCCAATAAGAAGGAAGACATCGAGGCATGGATCAACAAGAATTAGTGAGTGGATTGTACCATACCATTTCATGTAATATTGCTTTCAAGTCTCAATGCAATTCTAGTGTGTAACACACACTGATATAAATCTTACGAAGAAGTCTTCCCTGCGATTTATTACCTGTGAAATTTTTTTTAGCGCTGACACAGTCACAAGAGAAGATTTCTTTCTAACAACAGTGCTGCTACCATGCTGGCCTATATTGAATGCATGAATACTTGGCCTAGAGAACAAAAGTTTGGTGAAAACTGGAATTAAATGTCAGACATTACTGTCCATCACAAACAACCATTATTATGTAGGCCTAGACCTACTACCTACTAATAAACAACAAAAATAATGATAATTATGTATTATGCCCTAATTCAGCCAAATTTAGGCCTACATTGCCTGGAATGAGGCCTATTAATGGCATTTTCCTTGTGGCGCAATCGTACGTGTAGACCTACATCAGTGTGTGTTCAGTTTTATGATGTTATTCATGTGGAGTTTGACAACACTCCCTGACCTCGCCAGATGCAGTGAATCATCTGTCATTCCGCATACGGGAGACGTTATTTCAATTTAACAAATGATCAAACTTACAACTTGCATTCTCTTCAAACTCAATCGTATGTTGTGATAGTAACTGGACCATCTAAGTTACTAGGAGACTGAAAATATACATAGTAAGTTAAAAAATCCCCCTGTGCATCAAGGGGCAGAGGTTATTGATATTGTCATATCCAAAAAAGTTCTGTCTTTTTAGCCATGGTTTGGTTGGTCATCGACGCATCGTATGTTGTGATAGTAACTGGATCCTCTAAGTTACTAGGTGACTGAAAATATATAATAAGTTCTGTCTGTTTAGCCATGGTTTGGTGGGTCATCGCCAGCGAGATAATTCTGCGGATTTCAAAAACCCATTGGTCGTTGCCTACTTTGGGGTGGATTATGACAAGAATCTGAAAGGTAAATAAATACAAATAGGCCTACAATTGACTTATGAATTATGATGCCTACCGGTACTTAGTAATAATGGTATTTGGTGACTTAACATCTTCCATTCTCTATCGACTGACAGTAGGGTTGCAAGATGTCATGAATGGAAATCCCAGGTAGGCCTACAGTAATTGGTAAAAGTGGGAAGAATTAATCTTTGCTTTTACGATAGCACAAATCCTAATAATCCTCGGTGAAGTGGCAATACCGCGTAAGTGACGTTTGAGGCATTGTTGAGGAGACGCAAAAAACGTAACAATTCAGCCTATACTACCAACAAAAGAACGTCTTCTCATGGCGTTTTCCACTGGGCCGCACTGAGTGCGACGTCAGTGCGCACTGAAACGTCACGGTCACGTGATGCACGGCACCAGTGCTGCCCTGAGTGCAACTGTCAGTGGAATACGATTATTTTTCAGTGCATAATATTGAGTGGCAATCCTCACAATCAATATGTCTTCATACGCTTTCTAAGCAATTGTGGTGGAGATGAATGGGGAAAAAGTCGAAAGCAATGGCCAATGCATATTTTTGCCGTTCCCAACTGGACTGAACAGTAAACAATAAACATAACCTCAAACTAAAATGTTATGCAAATCTACCTCTATGTCAGAATACATGTGGACAACATCTACGTAGTTTGTGATTTCTCTGAGACAATTCTGATAATGAATTGATCAACTCATCGTCGCTGCTATCCAACGAAAAGTCGATCAAATCTAACAACACAACCAAATTTCGCGGGTCTACGGTTGCACTGGAAAGATTGCCCTGACCTCGGAGTCAGTGCGGCTCAGTGCGCACTGCGAGTGCACGGAGCGAGTGCATTTCCACAGTGGAATACGATATTTTTGCACGAGTGCGATTTTCAGCTACCAGTGGAATATGCTACTTGCACTCAGTGCGCATCAGTGCGGCCAGTGGAAAACGCCATCATTCTATTCTTCTTCTAAACATGCATTGTTGATAGGATAGTGATTAAGTTTACTATTTTATCTCCAAAGTAACAATGAACAACAATTAAATACATACGCGGTTTACGCCTGCCGTTTTTCGCGAACTTCCGCGGTTTTACGGCCATAAGTTACATGTTAAACGGGCGGCCTAGGCTTGCTAGGCTACCTTCACGGAAACTTTGTTGCTTGCTGGAATGATATGCATACACATCCACTATTCCGTGACTAGCCTGGTCATGCTATCTGTGGGGATACTTGTGAAATTCTAGGCCTTGTTTGCAACGCTGGCTCTGTAGATAAAGTACATGAAAACGATCGCAAAACATCGGAATTCCCAGCTGTTACTTCTCATTTTATGAAAGTCAATCCATTGATTAAACATCAACCGTACAGCATTTTCTATCTGGTCTAGGGCAAAATTATAACTAATCTATTATTATTTGTTTATAACAACTAGGGCCACAAACAAGCCTGTACCTATCAATCCAATTACTAAATCAATACAGAAGTGACCTACGGCCTAGGCCCTAGGCCTAAGAGGACAGTAGGCCTAGGCCTACCTAGCCTAGGCTTAATATCCATGCCCTAACCAATATTTAATTATAAATAGGCCTAACCAGTGATTGTCTTTGTTGAATAGCTTTATACCACAATAAAATACAGTATCTAGGCCTACTATTTTTTATGGTTAAGTCGGTACAAATAAGAAATGCAATAGGAAATGTTGGTAAGAAAAGAGGAGAATTGGGCCCGTTTGTATTTCGTTTTTGTAAGAAGCACTACTCAATAACTGAGTGAAGCCTAGACATTTAATCATTTCACAATATACACATTCACAAATCACATTAACACGAACTGTAATTTGGTTTAACGATCTACTGGTACAAGATTTGAGATTGCTTGTTGTTGCCTCTAGCCTAGCACTTTGACAGCTGGGCCATGACTGGCTAGCATGGCTGGGATGGAAGATACGCGGTATTTCCACAGCCTTCTCAATACGCGGTTTTGTTATAAGCTCTTTTAAGCCTTACTATTGGTCCATTTCAAATGAAAAATGAATTCACGATGTCGAAACAACAACAAAGTGGATTTGGTCAAAAAAGTCACTTACGCGGTATTGCCACTTCACCGACGTAATAATTATTATTATTATAAAAAAATAATAATATTAAAATTATTATTATTCAAAAAAAATCTCAATAATTTAATTATTAGACCTAGGCCTACTTGAATCATTTTATTTCATCAAATCAGTAAACAAAATCTATTGTAATTATTTATCCTACTTTGTAGGCCTAAATCAATCAATGCCTATCACATGCCCAGCAGCACGCCAAGTTACAACCCTACCGTAGCCATCATCATGGATGCCTTACATTTAGGCCTTTACTTTATTTTGTTACGTCTCCTTGAAGACAAGTCATTTGCCTTGTGTAAGTTACAGACTTGGGTGTTGTTATTGTTGTTATAAATACTTATTGATTGAAAGACGATGGTTTGGTTTCAACATTGTTTTCTTTTTTGTAGGAACAAATTATTGGCGGAACCGTATTTTGAAGGTGGCAAAGAACTTTGCCGGTTTCAACTTTGGAATTAGTGCCAAGGATGATTTCCAACATGAGCTCAACGAGTTTGGCTACGACTACGTGAAGGGAGACAAACCCATTGTGTTTGCGCGAGACATCAAAAACCAGAAGTTCATCATGAAAGACGAGTTTTCGTAAGTATAACCACACAAACTTATCTTATTGTTGTTGATGGTCTAGATTTCCCATCTGGGTCCGTAGTGAGCCTCAAGGAATGGGGGGAGGCCACATCACGGAATGATGTGCTGCACAATGTTGCGTTGTTGTTTGTCCGCGCATTATAACCTGGCAGCCTAGATATTCAGGTAAGGCCTACGGTATTAACCCGATTGCAAGCCTACCTTTTTGACACATTTTTGCAGTTCAAAATGTCAGCCCGGCTTGGAATCGATGGCAAACTTATGAGTAGGTATTTAAATTCTCCACTTTTTTGTTCGATGAACTTTTGATCAGGGGTCGGCTTGCAATCGAGCAAATACGGTAAGCTGGATTTTTTTGTACAATCTCCCCAAATGTTATTAAGGTCCAAATCATCCACCTCATATGGGGAGATAGGCAGCCTCTATTCAGACATTTCTAACAATTTAAAGGGCTATATCTAATGACCTGTGTAAGTGTACTTGTTGGTAGGATAGGATACAATATGAGCAAAATAATCAATAACAAAAACAATTTTACTTGCATGGTAAACACTAGAAATTTACTACTGAAAGTAAAGTATTCTAAATAGTAGGCTCCTACCTGACTCCTATTGTACTCCTTCCCCGTCCCCCTCGCCTACGCGCTAGCTTGCGCCTCTCTCTATCTCTATCTCTATCTCTATCTCTATCTCTCTCTCTCTCGACCTTGGTCTGGAGTCTGGACATTGTAGTGTAAATCGAGTTGCCTACTGCTTTGCTTTGATGATAAATTGAATCAGATTGCTCTTGCTGTCTCGTTATCTTATCTCATAACGTAAACAAAGCCAGGCAGCTGGGCCAAGACTGAATGAGATTACACTTGTAGTCTCGTTAAATCTCATAAGTCATAACTCATAATGTAAACATAACAAATCAGCGAGATACTTGGCCGGGCCAAAACTGACAAGCGATACTTAGTTGGTGGCGTGGGAGGAGGAGAGGGGGGGCAGCATTGTGCAACCTAGAGTAGTGGGCTAAAATTAACTTTGGCATAAAATTTTCATAAACCAAGTCAACCTTACAAACAACCAATAAAGTATTGTTTTGTTACTTACTGCGAAAACATTTGTTTTTATGCTCTCTCCTAGAACAAATTAGGCCTGTAGGAGGGTGTTCAACATTGGTGAAGGTCAACTGCTTTTACCTTATCTTTATTGCCGATCGAGGAGTCGACTCCTACCCGGTTCCGGAGCCGACTCCAATATTTACTACCCGATCTCATCACTACTAAATAGTAGGGGTGTGCGAATATTTTAAATATTCGAAGTATTCGCGAATAATTTGGCTCGTATTCGATTCAAAACTCGAAAAGTAAGTAATCCAATTTTTTTTTTTTTTTTTTAATTTTGAGAAATTGAAGCGTTTTGAGGGGCAAACACCCATGTTAGATCCCGACAAGGGCTCTCGTTCTCACATATGATGAAGAAGAAGCAGGCCTTGGGCCCAAAACTGACATGTCCACTTCCAAGTCTACGGCGAAGAAAAGTGCTATTTGGGAATTGTACATTCCACAAACGCGATATAGAGACCTACCCTTACCTAATTTGTAAGTTCCCTTAATACAACGTAGGCCTTTAAATATCCATTTCCCCCCCCCCCCACTTTTAAGCCTTGTTCCTTGCTTACTGGACCAAGCCCTAAGTCCATATGGCAGGCCTAGGCCAACCTTTCTTAGACCTAGGCAGGCCATTCTTAGCAATAGCTAGGTCTATCTTTCTTAAGCTTATTAGCTAGGCCCTCCTAGACTAAGGGTAAGGGTAAATAAATTGGCCTAATCCACTGAATTAGGGCCTAGGCCATAAATTAAAGTTGAAAATTACTAAATATTGATTTTTGTGTGTAGGCGCCTACAGCATGTTAATCTGCATTGTTTTGGCAATTATTCGATATTTGACTTTTTTCTGTGTAGGCTACTATTCGATATTCGTATTCGAAGTGAAAAATCACTATTTGCACACCCCTACTAAATAGGTAGTTACTGTAATGTATTGTATTGTCTGAAATTAAATTAAATTAATAAACTCATGTCATATGTTTCCTGTCCAGCAAGACATAAAAAGGGAGGAAATCCTGTGGTATTCTGGTAAATAGTTATTACGGTACGTACCACTCTTCTTCACTAACTTTGATGTCTCCGATTGTTCTAATACCAAGTAGGTCATTCATACTATTAATGAATGATCTCCCAGTGTACATAGGCCTACATACAAAATTTAAATAAGAACCTAAAGGAACTAATAAAGATCATTCTTTATGCAGATGACATATCTGCCTTAATAGTTAATAACAAGTGATAATCTAGCAGTTTTAGAACAACTTTCAAATGTAATAGCGAATCAAATACACCAATGGTTAATGGCAAACATACTTGGATTAAATAAAGAAAAGACTAACTATATTCAATTTCATTACAGTCAAATCTCAGTTATACGTTTTTCAGGGGAAAGGTGCTAAAAAACGAATAAATGCAAAAAACGTTGTATTGAAATTTTTTAATAAATTTTCAAATTTTATACTGGTAATACAATTGTGATGAATTAATGTTTTATGCTTTGATCGTCTATTTTAAAGTTATTTTGTTTTGATTTTGGGTGTAGTGTAACTAGCGAGCGCTTATCGGCGCATGGAGTTATAAATAGATCGCCGCGTCCTTGGGGGGTGGGAGGGGGGGGGGGATTTACAGTTCCCAGCAATAAAAATGAACTGTTTCAAGAGCATTATCTTGATTTTTACCTGAATCTGGCAAGCATTATCTTATTTTATTGATAGGGGCCTAACTAGAGAGTCCCCACTTGGCCTAGCCTAGGACTTTGCCTTGGCCTAGGCCTAGCCCTAGCACTTTGCTTGGCCTAGGCCTAGCCCTAGCCCTAGCCCTAGCCCGTGTGTAGGCCTAGGCTAGGCTAGGCCTCGGCCCGAGGGTCACATCATTGATTACCTATGCAGATGAGGCCTACTTCGTGTGTAATGTGACAGCAAAAAGTAGGCCTAGGCACTAGTCTGCGTGTGTATTCAATCCGAATCTTAGTTTGTTGTCAAAGCTTTCAAAATAAAGAGGCTTGGATGCAGGAACCAGGGAGCGTGAATACACGGCGTCGAAAATAAATATCCTTTATTGGTTTTGTTGCGTCTATATCACTAATATTTCCGATAAACGATCGTGAAGAAAGAATGCCGGAGATTATTCCACTTAAACACTTTTTACGTATTTTAAAATCGTAGTTTGCGTAGCTTGACATTTTCCATCTTCCATCTTCGCATTTTGCTTCATTTCACCACACCGAGCGTCGCTATTGGATGGAAACGAGACGACCCTCCCTAGCCAATAACAGAGCTAGAAACCAGTACTACAACGTAATATGACATCGTGCCGACTTGGCTAACCTTTCCCCTCTCTGTCTAGCGTGGCGCGCGCACCATGCTAACCCGTCTCAGTATGCGCGCGCATCACATAATGTCTGCCGCTCAGTTCAAAGAAATAGTTAACCTTATTGACTGAGGAAATAAAATAAAAAAAACCTTCAAAACCTTAACGTTTCTAATTAAAATATAAATTACTTTTACCCGGAAAGGAGTTCTATTAACTATTATTAAAAATTAAACAAAAAATACCTTCAAAACCTTAAACGTTTCTATTTAAAATATAAATTACTTTTACCCGGAAAAGAGTTCTATTAACTATTATTAAAAAAAACAAAAAATACCTTCTAAACCTTTAACATTTCTATTAAAAAAAAAAAAACATTGTTGGGGGTTTGAACCAGCGCAGAGCGAACCCTACCTTAGCAATCCCATCTGTTACCACCCTGCTACGGCGCACTGTGTACGTTGTCCGCCTATAAACGTATATAGTGGCATCGCAAGCGAGCCGTGAGCGCGCGGTGGTGGGGGAAGGTTAGCAAAGTCGGCCTTTAGATTCAACCACTACAACGCACTCGTGGTGCACTCTATCGGCCATGGCTGGAACTCGTAGCGCGCTCGCGCTCCGTCGGCCATTGCTGGAACTCGTTGTATGTGGGGGGGCAGAGAGTAGGTGTCGTTGTACTCTACCACAGCTGGCGCGGCTGGCTTACGTAGTAAAGACGTCGTTCTTTTTCTCGCGTAGGGCCTACACATCGTTTTATTTCCTAAAAAAACGTATTATTGAAATAAATATGCCTTGGGGACTAGTAAAAATAACGAATAAATGATAAAAACGAATATATGCAAAACGTGTATATGAAATAAATTAACACATGCGCTTATGGAGAAAAGCAGGGACTTAACAAAAAAAACGAATATATGTTAAAAACGTTGTGTTGAGAAACGAATATTTGAGATTTGACTATATCAGAAAAATATTAACAAAGTTGATTTAAATATTTCTAATGCCAATCTAAATCAGGTAACAACATTAAAATTGTTGGGCATTAAAGTTGATGATACACTTAGCTGGTGTCAACACATAGCAGCACTTGGCCCTAAACTGGGCTCTGCATGCTATGCATTACGCGTTATAACTGAAACTTCCGGGAAAACTACGGCAAAACTAGCATATCATGCCTATTTTGAGGCCCACATTCGTTATGGAATACCACTGTGGGGTAATTCATCTCAGTCTCTCCAATTATTTGTGATTCAAAAAAGGGCGGTAAGGATATTAGCTGGAATTGGATATAGGGATTCTTGCAAACCTGCATTTAAGAACTTAAATATTCTTACTCTTCCAGGTCTTTACATTTATGAAGTTTTAGCTCTGTTAAAAAAAAATAGGAATCAAATGCCACTAAATAACTCCATACACATACACAATACTAGACAAAAGGACAATTTCCATATACCAGCTGTACGTACTTCTAAATGTAAAAATGGTTCTTAGGCCTATATGATGGGAATAAAACTTTTTAACTGTTTGCCAAAAGAAATCGGGAACATTTCAGAAATAAATAAATTATTAAATTCCATAAAACTATACCTAATAAATGGTGTATTTTATAATGTGGATGATTTTATAAGGAGTGGAAACAAACAAGTAAGGTAGGCTACGATTTTTATTATCTTACAGGACTTTTATTTGTACCGTATTTAGGCCTATTCATTCTGTAAATGTTTGATCTTATACTATCATTGCTATTACCGGTATGTTATGTGTAGCTATGCCTATGTATGTTATGTTATGTACATTTACATATTGTGTTGATATATTTTAATTTTACTACATTTTATATTTATATTTATGACAAATCCTATACTTTTGTACTTATGTGAAGTCTTTGGATGCTAATAAAAATGAAATGAAATGAAAAGGTACCAACTGTAACTCGCTTCTTCACAGTTCTTGGAGCGACGTCTGTTGAATCCTGTCTGAATGAGTTGCCCCGTTATGTTTCCAGTGTCGAAAGCTTTGAGAAGTTCTTGACGAGTCTGGAGGCTGGCGAGCTAGAGCCGTACCTCAAGTCCGAGCCGGTGCCCGACGACAACAGCGGCCCGGTGAAGGTGGCGGTGGCTAAGAACTTTGACGAGGTCATCACCAACAACGGCAAGGACACGCTCATCGAGTTCTACGCGCCGTGGTGCGGACACTGCAAGAAACTCGCGCCCATCTACGACGAGCTTGGAGAAAAGGTATTGTCTCAATTAAATTATCAACTAACTAGGGCTGTGCGAGTACTCGATTTCTCGTGCTCACTCCGAGCCGAGCTTGGTTTTAGGCTCGAGCCTACAAAAACACACAGTTTGCTCATTTTCATCAACACTCAACAGACATTATTTATTGTAGTAAATAATATCAATTACACCTACGGGAGTGTTTCCCGACTAAACAAATCGAGAAACTCAACAGACAGTCTTGTCAACAAAGACTTTCGCGGAAGAACTATTTCAGGAACGGGATCCCGCACACCCCTACAAAATAACAACGCGTACAATTAAAACGTTTTTCTTGGGAATCGATTTATAGGTCACAATGATCGATTCCAATTTTTTGGGATCAATGTCATCCCTAAATCAGACTGGTGAACTGTGGTTGGCCTATGTGAGCTTGTGCTTAGCCCTACACTGTTAAAAACAGAAGACTAGGCCCTAACATTGTTCAAAATGTTTTGTTGTCAGAGTGAAACTTTAGGCTAGGTATTCATTCATTGAATTGTAAATAAAAAATGTTTCTTGTACAATTTAATTTTCTTTGTTTTTTTCTTTTTTCTTTAAGTCGTGTTATTTTCGGTCTAAACAGTAGTATCTGAGACATTATTTATTTTCGTGTAATGTTGCAGTTGAAAGACGAGGATGTGGCCATCGTGAAGATCGACGCCTCGAACAACGACGTCCCCTCGGACTACGAGGTTCGCGGATTCCCCACTCTGTACTGGGCCCCCAAGGACAGCAAGTCCGCGCCAGTCCGATACGAGGGCGGGCGCGAAGTGGACGAGTTCATCATGTACATTGCGAAACACGCCACAACGGAACTCAACGGCTGGGACAGGAACGGGAAACCCAAGAAAGGAAAGAAGGAAGAACTTTAAAATAACACCGCTTTTTAATAGGGCATATATTTCCAAATTCCAATAGGGGCACGCGGATGAATGAAACGTTCGGCCAACTAAAGCAATACTGTATATGTTCTACCAAACACTATTCACCAATGACTGTTAACTTCCAAGCTTTCTTGCTTAATTGAAATAAGTAGGCTAAATGGCTTGTCACATCTGTAAGTGGGGCACACAAGCTTCCGTATGTAGTGCAATACAAATTGTACTGTGTAGGGCAGCCATCCGACGTAATTTTTTATCATTCGTGTCACAGATAATTTTTACAAGGTTGCTCGACAATTGCTCATATTTGACTACCTACATAGAGCCTGCTGCCTTGTATGCTACTTCTGGTAGCCCACTGAGACACACGGGCTCGGCTTTCACTTCGTACATTTGGGTGGGAGAAGTTCTAGTTGACCGGCTTCCCTATGTTGACTCACGTTAATTTACATTTCTGTTTTTAAATAAGTACATTGCACATGAAATACCATACCTAGAGATACGTTTTTTAGCACTTAAATTTAGAAAATTTAGCATTAATTTTGACAAATTTAGCATTTGTAGCATCAATGGTTTCTTTTCCACCAAAAACCCTAAATGCAGGGTGTTTCTTAAACTTCTTCTGGTAAATGATGAATTGTAGGAACATTTCAATTCAATATAGTCACATAAAACGCTAGAATACATTACTAAACTAGTTCTCAATAGGCATTAAAAACATTATTTTTAGTAAATTAGCATTTTAAATCGTCAAAATTAGCATTTTGTTGCATCAAAAACCTAAAACGCTAAAAAACTTATCTCTAACCATACCGGTACTACATTTAAATTTACATTGAGTCGGTGGTTTTATTGGAACAAGCATCCTGCTAGAAAAATTGTCAATTTATGATGTAGGTCTACAGACGCAGTTTACCAACATTACTGTTGCAGTTAATTTGTGTACTCATAGTGCCAATATGTATTTGATTACACTAGATGTTATTTTGTTATTTGTGGCCAAGTTAGCTAACCATGGTTAACTTTATTAATGGGATCTGTTAACAGAGAAAATATGGTAGATATGCACTGATCTGAATGTTGTTGGGTTTTGTATTGATTAATAAAAGATCTACATCAACTCTGCTTTTGCCCGTTTCTTTCTATTAAAGTCATTTGGATATGGGAAAGAAGAAGCATGTGACTAAATTAAGGGCAAATACGTAATACAAACGGAGACTGAAATAACTGAGCACCTAGGTGGTTCCTGATTTCTTGCTTTGCGGGTGTCAAGCTGTCTGTTTTTATCACGCATACTTCCTATGTCAATTAGCGGTGGATAGGCCTAGAGCGTGTCTTGTCTACTCAGCATCCGACGCATGAGCCTTCACGGGGCTGCAGCTGTGGACATAGACAGGTCACCCTGAGAATATTTATATGTCTTGTCCTTAATTAGCAGGTCCAAGCTAGAAACTTCGAGTTGTCGTTACATGAAAATAGGCCTTAAACTATGAGTGTAGTTACACACTGTAACACGTTAACTTTGGCGCCGACAGTCAGGTGAAATGAACATTGATTAAAACTTAAAAGGTTATTTGTTTTTAGCAACTAGCCTATGCAAGTTAGCAGCAGCTTATAAACAGGCGCGCTAAGTACTGCATGAAGTGGAGTGGAAGTTCGCTCATGTTCAAGCACCTAAACAAACATAACTTGCCAAGTGGATAAAAATATTGTTTACGACTATTATGTAAAAGATTTTAACACCGAAAACAGATAGGTCTTAAAACAATGGGGAATATAAAATATTATCGATTTCAATTTGTCTTACTCGGATCCAAATTATGCTAAACCCAAGGTCAAGAAATTTTGTACTAGCCCTTCATTACAATACGCCCCTTTAAATATCTTATACTTTGGTACCGGTATCTGATGCTTTTCTTTTGCTATCCAGTCATAATGAGAGTAGGATTTAGTTTTCTCATTGCTGTAGTATAGAACTACTATAATATTCTACTATGTTATAATTTGTAATTTTTGTACTGGTGTAATTTGATCTTCGGGTGTTATCAACATATACTGTAAAGTGTACGTACATTTACATTACAAATTATTGTTAACAATTTTAAGTAATTTCTGGTGTAAAGTGGTAGATTTAATTTGTTTGATTCATATATCTAATGCTTTTAATTGGACAGTATAGTAATACAATAGTTGCAGAACTTTCTCTGTTCCAATGTCTAATAACAATTGTATGTAATCCTACCACATAATTAAAGTTATAGACTGCAAGTCGTGCTCTGGAAGGAAACTAGAACGAGAGTCCGTTCAAACTCAAATGTAAAATTCCAATTGAAATGTTTCAATTATTACTTAATGGTAGTCTTGGAGAAAAATGTGAGTGATTATGTAGTTCATAATTAATGAGATGTTATAAATGCGGTTTGTCTGTACACGATGCCAACTTATTTGTGTTTAAAGGCCGGTTTACGATTGACGGCAACGTGGGGAGACGTGAATGGAGAAGTGAACGCGAAAGATAAAACACAGAATTCACAGCTTAGCATTTATGATTGACAGGAAGTGAACGGGAATGGAGAACGGACCGGCCAAAGTTCGTCAAGTCCCAACTTTGGTGTCTACATTCACGTTCCGTCTAGCGATGTGATCGTCGCGCATGTGCAAATGCTTTGTACTCGCCTCGTGACAGAACAAAAACGAAACAAACATAACCTACAACGTCTGCTTAGATATCTAGGCACTAGGGTTCCATTTGACGTTTTATTTATTAATTGTTTTATTTGACTAACGAAGTGGTCCCGATTTCCGTCAATCGTTAACGCCTCGCTTTCCGTTTCCACCACATTCGCATTTCCATTCACGTCTCCCCACATTGACGTAAATCATTAACCAGCCTTTAATTGCTATTTCTTAGCCTTGTATCTGCTTCCCTTTCCACCTTCACATTGGTAGTGAACCAAGTTCAAACATATTACATTGGCATTGACACGCGCCGCATTGCGCCCTGCCAGTGCACACTAGTGATGGGCCCAGTCCAGGGGTAGTGTGATAGACCTGCACAGTGTCGCAGGTATGTAGGTTTGTAATCTTTATTAACCCATTGGAGCCGACTTACGGAACCGTTCCGTATTCCACGAGTATGGCCGAAAAATTTACATACGGAACAGTTCCGTGTCCGTTCCGTTCGTCTTTCAATTCGCGCCAAACTGGCGTAGTTCAGTCAATCTCACACAGATAGCAGCACTATATGGAGGCTGACTCTTTTACCGACGTAGTTGAGTTTTATCCCCGATAAATTCTCGAACACGGCCATTTCACAGACGACTACAAATAATATGAAGGCCTACAAATTGTCAAGGCGGTGCGCTGTAACAGAAATAGGCTTCTCAGCTGTTGTTTACTTCGTAAAACTGACTTAAAGCTCTTGAATGTTACGAGATGGCGAATCTGAAGGCGATTGTGCTGAATTTCCAATGAGCGTGATATATTGTGAGATTCAGGAAGTGTTGTTGATTAGCTTGCATATAATATGATGCAAGTGATAATAATGATGTGGATGAAGACTAGAGTACCTACTTCTAACCAAGATAAAATAAGACGATGCCACAAGTATGGCTAGGCCTAGGGCTGGCGGGAATATAAACTAGAAAAGCAAAGCATATGAACTAAAAACAATAGGCCTAGGCCTTCAATTTTTTGCATTCATGCGATTTCAGCCCGTAGGCAGGGTGCGGCGGGGTGCCGTCCCCCGCAAACGGATTTAACTGGATCCGTACGGGCAAAATAAGCAAAATCAACTGGTGGCTCAATGGGTTAACAACGGGGCATATAATATATTTTGCGTGGCTCGTTGGTCTTGTGGTTAGAGACTCTGCTTCAAATGCAGAAGGTCCAGGGTTCAATTCCTGCTTTAGGCAGAAGTTTTTTAACTTCTGATGTGGACATAAGTCCATCAGTTCTTGGCTTAGGAATGTGTAAACAATGACTTTGGAGCCGTCCTAGCAATGCGGCACATAATACATTCTAGGGTTATTCCGAATTAGTCTTGTTGCTTGCCGAGAGAGCGGAATTATTACAGTTTCTTGGGTATTCAAAGAACGGAAGTCATTCTGTAAAAAAATTGAAATTTTCACAACTTGCCAACTGATGGCAAGTCAAAAAAGCTAGAATATTCCCCAAATAAGTAAGTTTTAATGACAATTTAGTCGATATTGCAATGGTTAATTTTTGTGTACATAGGGCTGCCCAAATCCGTTTAATTCCCTTAACGTTTTAAACTGCTCTACTAAACGCGTTAAAACGTGTAAACGTTTTTAAGCCACATTTTTAAAAAAAAAATTATGAAGGCATAATCAAAATTTTGTACTGATGACCGGCCTTAAACAGCCTGGGACCTGGCACCTGGCCTGTGTTCGTGTAGGCTCCAAAAGTGATAACATTTTTTTTTTCGTTTACACATTTATATAAAAAACGTTTTTAAACTCACATGTACGTTTAAACGTGTCGGCCCTATTTGTGTATGAATTTCCAAAACAATAATTACTATCAAATTTACATCTTGTCATGTCAAATTTGTACTGGCTCTCCAACATTGTAGTGAAGAGTTTAAAGTTAAAACTTTATTTTGGCACTCGCATCACGACTTGTAACATAACATGTTACTCTTTTTAGTAGTAGAGCCGGTATCACTCTGTGCACTTTAGCGTAGCGTAGTAGCGAGAAACAAGCTACCGTATACTCCTGGGCCTACTACTTCAGTTACATCTCGGCCTACATTACATATTTGTAGTTTGTTTTTAATTTTTATTGTGTATTGACTTGAGACTGAACTTTATGATTGGTTATGAAAATTATGTGCAATCAACGTGCTGTGGTTCTAACTAATGATCATTTTTTAATTTTCTCTAAAGGCCAGAAATGTTACACCAAACAAAATATGTAGGCTAACTACAGTTGCAGTCGTCCCTGGTGAAAAAACTGGAAGTAGCTGGTGTAGCATAATGGTGAAGTTTGTTGCGATGCGACTGCTGCTAGGGTACGACTAGGTTACGCTAGGGTATACTAGTCTACACTTGAACTGTGCTTAACATTTTCATGTGTTGAAATCAGTTTTATTGACTGACTAAAATAGACGTGAAATAAATAAAATAAGTACATAAATGTCCCACAATACACCTTGATTCCTCCTGATATTTGTTACAACTCTAGTTTGGCCTCTGGGTAATCTAAAGAGAAGTCTAAAGAAGTTTTTTTTAAATTAGTAAGGATTATTAAAACTTAAAATTTAAATTTAATTTAAATGAATTCAGAATTAGGTATTCATTTATTTCATTATATTAGTATAATTTTATTTACTAGGGAAACGCCAAAGTTGTTGATAGACGAGTGAGTGAGCCATGTGTTGAGTACCCAGGAACATCCCCTTTCCTCCCCTACACCTAAGGCTGGATCTAGCCCAGTATGGGGAATGATACCGGGTATTCAACACATGGCTTGCTATTACGGTATTACTATATATTATAATACTAGAGGCTATATACTATTTTGTAAAATATATTATGTTAAATACTTCAGTAAGAACTAGTGTGTAAACCAAAAAAGGATTACACGGTGAAAACTGTTAAACTGTAACTATGTATTATTTGTTGTCCTTAATAAAGAAAGAAAGAAACTCGTCTACCAATGACTTTGGCATTTCCCTAGTCTAGTTGGCTAAGGCACCCTTATGCCCGGAATGTGGGAGACCTGGGTTCAATCCCCTGGTCGGAAAAGATTTTATAGTTTATGGATTAAATTTAAAAAAATATTAAACATGTTTTGAAATGCATATAACGCAGTTTAGTGTACATCAACCAAGTTTATGGTTATTAAAAAAATTAACATGTGAATGCATATAATGCAGTTTAGTGTACATCAACCATGGTTGATGGTCTACATCAACTATGGAAAACATAGCCAGTACGAAATACGAGTAAAGATTGCAAGGTTTAATGTCCCAGCAGAATTGAGGGGAACCTTGGACACTGCTATGCATGCTGCTATGCATGTTATCACAGCCTGCCAAAAATTATTCAATAAAAATGACTTCTTCAAGAACAAAAGCATCGTTGTTAAAATGAAACCTACACATGTCAAACATGTTTTCAATTTATTATTTCTTGTAGATTTAAATGGCAACGGATTTTTCTCATTTAATTATTTTTGGATGAGCGTAGCGAGCGAAGCGAAGATTCCATTTCACTACATTGGAGAAAAAAATCCGGAATGTTTTTTTTTCTTTTTTTTCTGTATTTTTGTGTGTCTGTTAACACGATTCCGGCTAAACCGATACTCCAATTGCGATGAAATTTTATGGAGGCCTTTGAAATCTCTGAACAAAGAACTGCCACGTTTTTGAGCGCAATTGAAAAATTATTTCTCATGAAAATCGCAATTTTACGATTTTTTTCGATTTTTAAAAAATTTCTTCAGCTTATAACACCTACATGCTGTGTTAGATTTAAATGATTTTTTCACAGAACCTTAATTTTATGAATTTAGATATTCGTGTTGAAATTTGAGCGCAATTAAAAAACTATTTCTCATGAAAATAGAAATTTTACGTTTTTTTCTTTTTTAAAACAATTCTTTGACTTATAACACCTACATGCTTTATCCTATTGTAATAATTTTTTCACAGAACCTTAATTTTATAAATTCATATATTTGTGTAAAATTTGTGCGCAATCGAATAATTATTTCTTATGAAAATTTCAATATTATGATTTTTTCCTTTTTTTAAATTACAATTAATTAAAAAAAATTAAAATTTAAGTTAATTTTTCTTTTAATTTAATTTAATTTTTAAAAAAATCTTCAACTAAGTAATGATTTTTTCACAGAACAACAGAAAATCCGCGTAACACAATGGCAGCTCAATGCACCAATTACGCTCATCCAACAACGCGGCGGGACTTAAGCGTTTTCCTAGTATTTTTTGTTTGTGTTTTGTTGTTGTTGTGTGTGATTTTGTGTTGTTGTTTGTTTTGTGTGCAGTTCTCAGTTACCTGGTCACGGATGTCTGTTTAAAATTTCAGCTCAATCTATTTGGGCGTTCGGCCGTATGGGAGCGGACAGACCGACATTTTACATACATTTGTACATATTGTGATTTGTAGGCCTACCGCTGAACAAAAAAATTCGCAGGAAAGACAATTGAAAATTAATGTCACAAAAACACAACACCCTACGTTGAATGGTGTGCCTTGGCGAATTGAAGTTTGAAATTATTTTGAGGTTGCAATATTGGCCGTGTACCGGATCAGAAAAATTTGAAAAAATATTTTTGATTTTCTAAATGAGTCGAGTTTCAAAGCCATTCACTATATTTTGACTTGGTAGCATATTTTGGAAAAAAGAAAAGTTAAGTAGCCTTCTTTAACGTACTGAACCAAGTATTTATATTGATTGATTCAAGTCCATGCCTGTATATGTATCTAGGTGCCCGTTAGGGCGCCGCAGCCAAGCCGCGGTGCGCTACACACTCAAGCACCTTATACACCAAGCAGAGTTGGGGTGATTTCGAGGTGTTACCCAGCCGTCATGTAACGTGATGTGAACTTGAAAACTATCACAATCGAGGGGATTTAGGTACCTGACAACACATGCCAAATTTTATTGGGGTACGACCATTCCTTCTTGGTGAAAAAATGGCTTGAAACATGCTCAAAATCACTTTAAGGATGTTAGCTACTCCTACTACTACTGCTACTACTGCTACTTACATCTAATACGTCGGCCCGCGATTCTGACCAGACGGGTGGGACTACAATGTTCATATTTTACATGGACATTAAGGTTATAGTATTATAGTCTCTTTTGAAAAAAAAAGTTGAAAAAGTTTGTTGGAAGGCTTCCAAATAAAGGTTTTAAAATAAGCCTTAAACACTTGGCATACAATCAACAAGTAACCATAGCTACTTGACACTTGTTGACGGTATAAGCAGAGTTAGGCGGGAAAAGTGCGATACGTAAACAAATGGGGCGGACATTTAAAATTTTTCTTCTTTGTGTGGAACGAGAAAAGGTGTCATTATACTCTCATAAAACAAATCAGAAACCGTCCCTGGCCTAGGCCCAGATGTAGAAAATTATTTATAATACAACAGTGTAGGTCTAAAGTTCCATTAGGCTATAGGACTAGATAAATAAATACTTACACTACATGTTTGACAAGCCTAGGCCTTTCTTAGCCAACCCAAGGCCAGCACAACCTTGTTTTGACACTTCCCGCACAAATAACTAGTTTTGATTACTACAAGCCTAATGCAGATAAACAATGGTATGATAGTCCTAGGCTATTCCAAAATTTACGGCAATAATAAGCTTTTTCTTTACTTTTAATAAACTCACGAAATCTCCTGTCACTTTTAAATTTAAAAATGTAAAACAAAGATGGTGAAAATTTTCAATATTCTTCTGATTTATCTGATGATTTACATGGCTGGGGGTCAAGGCCGTCTAGATATATCGCTTCCCTGTGTGGGTACAGTGAAATAGGTGTAAATTACATTAGTTGTGCTTTTGTTGTTACAGGGGGGAAAGTTTTAAAAAGGATGTGAGTTGCCTAGACTAACCAGTCCTTATACCGTCGTATCCCATGGTTATACCACCTATACCCAGGATGTACATGAATCCGGGCCTAGATATTTTACATCCTTTTGTTTATGCTAATACATAAAAATTTAAATAAACTTTGATAAAAATATATTATATTTAACAAAAAATTTTGTAATGGACTTGAAAAAGTAATAAGATCACACAAAATAACAAAAACTTGTTTGAAATACAGCCAAACCTTACACAACTCAAAAAAGGAATGAGATCTAAAAAAAAAAAAAAGGGCCAAGCCAATCTTTCCCTTCCACATTTGGGGCCCTTCTTAATTCATAAACGTACCCGTGTCCATAACAGCATCCTCCCAAAAGCTTGGCAAAATAGAATTTGCATGTTTACGTTTAAATTAATTACAAAAAAAGAACTTGGACTAAACTACTACGTTAAATTAATAATCGCAAATCTATTTGCCAAGCTTTTCGAGGATGCTGTTATGGGACACGTACGTTTATGAATTAAGAATGCGCAAATGTGGAAGGGTAGATGAGCTTGGCCCTTTTTTTAGATCTCATTTCCTTTTGAGTGTGTAAGGTTTGGCTGTATTTCTACAAGTTTTTGTTATGTATTATAATATTATGTAATACTTCTCATTGATGGTATGATTATCTGCACTAATATGAGCCATTCCAATGACACATTTTATGTAACGCTGTCAAGAACTGCAAATAAATTAAATACTCAAAGGTAACACTGTCAAGAACTGCAAATAAATTAAATGAAGTTCATAACATTTGCCTGAAGCAAATGTCGAACCCGAGATCTCTGGCATTAGAAGAAGCAACTATAACCACCGTACCATTGATTAATTAACACAATACAAATAATTTTAGTTGTGAGCATTGATTAGGTGTTCCGCAGGGTTCAATTCTTGGACCTCTTCTTTTTCTTGTGTATATTAACGACCTTTTTCAATCGGGCATATTAGGCCATCTTCAATCTTTTGCAGACGACACCAGCCTGTTCTACTTTGCAACATCTCTTCAATCTTTGGCTATCGTAATGCAACACGATTTAAACATACTAAGTGAATGGCTTAGGTTTAAATAAGCTCTCCCTCAACATTTTAAAAACCAACTATATGGTGTTTAAATCTCGGAATGAGAATGGAGACAATAATAATTTACAACTAACAAGTTAATAACACACCACTTACTCAAGTATCCATGGTTAAGTACCTTGGGTTAATGCTGGATGACCAACTGTCATGGGAAAAACACATAGCTCCATGTGGAAAAAAAAATTTTACCTATCACAGGCATTATGAAAAGAATTTCTATAATAATAAACGTATCTACTCTTAAGAGTCTCTATTACTCATACCATACACAGCCACCTGATTTATCTTAACACCATATGGGGAACAGCATCCAAATCAAAACTAAACACTCTAATTGTCACTCAGAATAGAGCAATCCGTAATGTTTTCAACTATCCAAGAGACATGCATCGCACAGACATGTATAGGAACAATCAAATCCTACCACTTAGACTCGTAAACAAACATCAAACCCTCTCATTTTGTGCATAGCATGGTAAACAAATATTCTCTATGTAATTTAGACTACAATCTAAATAGTAACAAACATGCTTACAATACTCGCAACAAAAATAACCTTTACATTGAACACGTCAACACTTGTAAGTTTGGCAGCGTAAATATAAAACATAGAGGTTTCATCCAATATAACAAGCTTCCTACAAAAGTTAAAACGCTAAGGAACCGAGCATTCAGGAAACAAGTTAGGGAAAGTCTATTGTGTAATGAACTTGAAGACTGTTTTGAGTGAGTGTTTTCAAGTTTGGCTACCTTTAGGGTACCACCATAATCTACAGTAGGCCATTACCGTAGTTTGTTGTCTTGTGATGACTTCCATCCTAATGTTAAAAAGCCCTTGTCTATCTAGCTTGTAGTATCAAATATTTATGTGAAATACTTTATTTTAACGTTAAAAGCTTCTTGGTCTATCTGTCATGTACAATTTAAATAATCATCTTACTATATTATTTATCATTTATGTTCTTGCTTTTTTTTTCTTTTCTAGTAGTTTATATAATATATTAGTGGGAGGCCTAGATCATACTAGGCCTACTAGTAGGGTATTCTCTACTATACTGTAACAGGAGCAGCTGTACTCTTAATATAAAATACATTAGTATTTAGTTTAGTTTGTAAAATTGCCACTGTAAAGAGCGAAGGCTCATTATGGTCAATAAACACACTACATTAATTACATTACAATAGTGATTGTGAAAAAGCCCTTTTAAAAAGCCCACCATAAAAGCGCTGTTTGAGGCGGCCAATGGGCGGCCAAGGGGCGGCCATTAAAAGCACCGCCTGCCACGTTGAATGACAGAAGTAGGAACTACCAACCTACTGAATGACATGAAGTTGCAGACCTCGTTAATTTTCTTGCATGTTATGAAACTCATCAAAATTATCACAATAGAACGAATAAATGAGTTGTTGTTTACGTTTTGTGAGTTAAATTGTCAACATTGATTGCTAGACATGCATTGTACGTGCAGTGGGCTGTCTACGAATGCAATCTAAGCTACAACAACAACAACGACGACGACGATGAACAACAATGCAATAATAGACCTAGGCATTTAGGCCACGGCAGAGAGAGGCAAGGTTTGGGGCTCAGGGCCACACATCACACGTTGACGACTTTTCTTTCCTACGTTTGACAGCTAGGCCTAGCCTCACTAGTAGCTCTGACAACTGAACCATCGCACAACTCTTCAGTGAGCCTTGCTGTTATTTCCTGGTTCTTTTCACTTGCGTTTCCCGTCTTGATAGCCTAGCCCCTAGTCGGAGACCAAGACTAACAATGACTCGTAAGTATTTTTATAGTTTGGTTAAAATTCACCCTAAAATAGTTTCCTAGACGTAGCCCCTAGGGCCTAAGTCTGGCTTGGTCCTAGGGGCCTAGGATTTCTCTTTTCACATCATCCATAGGGCTAGGGCTTAGGGGACATCTGCATTGCCCTAATGCTATCATCAATATCAATATCAAGCCTATCATCAATAATTGTGACCTCAATTAGGAAATATAGGCCTAGGGCATTCAGGGGCATTGAACCAATAAGCTAGGCCTAGAGGCCTAGGCTAGGGCTTAGGGCTCGACCCTATGACCTATCTGGACAGTCGGACACCACCTACAGAAAGGGGAACTCTTTCGGTTGGTTGGTTAGTTCAGTTTCAGTTGGTTCAGTTGGTAAAAGTGAAGGGTTACTCAGCGATGTTTTTTATCCCTTTTTTGTTGAATAAACACTAGAACAACCACAACAGAGTAATTTTAAATGATTTTTAAACAGCGCACACAAGTGTTTTAAAAAAAACACAAAAAAAACAACTACCTACACTAACACATAACAAAAAGCCATCATCCCTCCACCGACCTCCAAACGTCGCCTTCTTCGAACTCAAAACCAGCCAAACCATGCTATCAAATATATGGGGATACAAATTAAATTTTAGCACATCTGAATGGGGGGCGTTGCCCCCCAACCCCCACCGAGGCTCTGCCCCTGGACCCCCTCATACCCTACAACAAAAACACAAAACACCTCTTCTGTGAATGCTCACTAGGAAAACCAGTCAATCCCATAAAATACAAAGGCTTTAGTTGCCAGCACTGCAATACGTCATTCCCCCACCTCGCCGTCGCTTCAGTCGACATACAAAACACTCTCTCACAACGTAAACATTAACATTACGTCGATCAAGACAAACCTTCTGAATGACCAAAAAACATACTCAAATCAACGTGCGCCGACTTAAATCACTCCACAAACCATGTAAGTAACATCGCTCAATCATTTAAATTACCTTCCAAAGTAATTCCGGTCCGCTGAGTGATTCTGCATAATTACCGGACAGTTTTTGATCAGTACGTACTTTAGATTTAAAATAGCGACGTTAAAGGTTTTGTAGGTAGGCCTACTTTAGATTTAAAATAGCGACGTTAAAGGTTTTGTAGGTAAGTACACATAAAAAAACTGTCCATACCAACCGAAAGAGTACCCAGAAAGGCTTAGGCCTAAACGAGGTATCAAACCGGACGTTAAAAGAAACCCGGTGGTTGTGGCTATTTGACTGTATGTATGTAACTGGGTATGTCTTAAGGACCACTAGGCCCTACCACACCTAAGCCTACATCGAGAATCCATGTTTTAGGACTCTCTCCATGGACCAAGGAAAATTAGTTGCAAGATGGTCGCGAGGTATCTGTTAGCGACGTTTCGGACAGGATGGTGCTAGTAGAAAAGCGACTAGGCCCTATACTACATTTTAGGGCGTTTAATTGAGGAAGAACACATAAAAACGTCATACAACCGAAAGATGTATGGTCCTATCCCAGAAAATGCAAGCCTAGGCCTGCTTAGGCCTACGAGGTATCAAACGGACGTTTAAAAGTTCCTTCAACTTCGCTTTTGAACCCGGTTGCATTGTGGCTTTTTTTACTGTAGGCTATTATATCTGTATTTGTCTTAGAGAACCACTAGGCCTCCCCTAAGCCTACATCGAGGTTTAAGTCACTTCCTGCATGCTCTTTGTTAGGTACTTCTTCGTTGATACGCTATGGACCAGAGGGGAAAAGTAGGTTAGGGGAAGGGGGGTGACGCGATTACAAATTTTGTTTACAATATTTTCATTATTATTAGTTTGCCATGTCAATTGACGTCAATTGACTGGTCAATGACGGTCAAATACTTTTGGTCAATTGACCAGTAAAGTGACTTAAAGATAACATGTGTGATATTGCTTTTAAAACTTAAAGTTATTTGAATTTTTATATTTGAATTTGAATTTTTTCGATAACATTTCTTTCTTTCTTTTTCAATTAAAAATGTTTTAATTAGGTATATATTTTATTTTAATTATTATTTTTATTATGTAGTTATATTAGTATGAATTATAATAGACAAATAGAAATATAATAGCTTCTGGGTAAGCTGAAGCTGAATCGGAGAAAGGGACTGATGACAGCATCGACGATGACGATGACGATGATGATATACCACTTAATATGCATTTAACAAGCTTTTAAATATAAAAAGCTTTTGTCACCACAACATTTAAAAAATAATACTAATTATTTAATAAAATAAAATATAGGCCTATGATTTTTTACATTTGACCGTCAATTGACCAAATTTGAATTTGACCGGTCAAATCCCATCCCTAATTATTATTATTATTATTATTATTATTATAAATTTAAGCTAAGCTCCGCTTAAGACATAGTTATTGATTCAAACAGTTGTAAAAATTGCTCACTGGGTCGAACAGACCTCCTGCTTAACTGCCATAGCTCTACCATTAGGCTACACCACAGAAGAAACCACAAACTCATGTTGGAGTGACGCCATGACATTCGAAGAAGACTGCACTGCGTAACTGAAGATACATGAATAACACTCTACTTAGTGGATATAAAAAGATTAACAAAGCCCCTAAGACTATAATTTCAAAAACATTTGAAAAATTCCCACTGTTCGACCAGAATGCTTAAACTTAGGCTAGCGCTCGAGACTCCATAAACCAAAATTTACTGTTAAAAAACGGTTCAGTGGAGTGACCCATTGTCTGTAGACCTAGGCCTAGGTTAGGCCTTGCCTGATTAGGCTATTCACCTTTAAAAAGAAGAAACAACACACTCCAAGTGGAGAAACGGCAAAATGCACAGTTCTGGAGGTGGACGTGGCGCTTGCGTTGAGACTGAAGGAACTGATAGGCCTCTACTAGTGACTACCTAGAAGATCTACAAACCCCCTACACCTGCAATAATTTACTAAAAAAAAATATAAAAAAATAATAAAAATCGCTCACTGATCTAACTTAGGCCTATGCACTAGAAACTTCTCAATAGAAACACAAAATACTGTCCTAACAAAACCCAGGATTCAGTGGTGACCACAAGCGCAGCCACACAATTCGAAATCATGCACCCTAGGGTCCTGATTTCGAATCTTACCCAGGAAGCCAAGTCTTGAAACCACTCGTTTCAACTCACACAACGTTCTGAGTCGAGAAATTCCTCCAAGTCGCTCATAATCGCCAAATCGGTAGTCTGGGGACAAGTTCACGAGCGCACGGTGACTTGGAACGAATGTTTTTTCACGTTTCAAACCACGAGGTATTTGGTGGTGACATTGTGAACTTGTCGATTTGAGACGATCAAAACAGTTTGTTTTTGATTGGTAGTTATAAATTGTGACATATCAATCTAGTTGAACGTTGTAAATGCAATTATAGATGTACACGTGAGCTAGCAACCGGCAAATTAACGTACCCGTATTAATACATGCATCACCCTTTCCAAATTGATCAAACACCAAGTTTAAATTAAATATTTCCATTTAAAAAATTATCTGACATTGGATATCTAGGCCTACCTTTCAAAAACAACAAAACAACAATATAAAAACAAAATAGCACAGCTTTCGCCTTTCATAATGAAGAGATCGATTATTTCAATCTAACTAGCTGTGATTTTGGTTGATTTTATTTTGTAACAAAGTTTTCTATTGGTCACTATGGGATTGTTGGGGGCGGAGCCTCAAGCCGTGAAAATGGTCCCAAGACTACCGATTATCGTTAACCCCAAGTCACCGGTGACATAGAATGAGCGACTCGACTCACTTCTCGGCTCGAAACGAGTGGTCTCAAGACTTGCCTCCAGGTGGTTGTGAGGAGGCTGTCTGCTCTCAGACAGGGCTGTTTGGCCGATGCGCTGCTCTGCTGGCTCCCACGTGGTTATAAACTAGATATCCTAGAGTGAGCATGCAAAACATTTATGCAAATTTGGCAATGATTTTGGGTTGTGACGTTGGCTCTACTTGAAAAGACGGGATGTCTACAATACTGACTCGACAGCAAGCTTGATTAAGATAGGAATCCAACGTTATATTTGTTAGAATGATAGTTTATTTATAATGGACAAACATAATAATAAGACAAAGGTAATTGGTAAGCAATACAATATTAATGTGTGATTAATAAGACGGGCTTGTTGAGAAAAAACATCTTGATGGATCACTGCTTGACAGAAGAGTGTCAGTAAAAGTATTGTTGCCCAGGGAAGTCTTCATCTGACCAATAGCTGTTGTCCAACTGTCAAACAGCTGATATGTAGGCGACGTTGCAACATCTCTAACACCCCCTCTCAACGTCGACTCCTATTCCTTAAAACCAAGTTTTCTTGACAATTCCTCAAATTGCGGTCTCGGTAATGGTTTAGTCAGGATGTCTGCTGTCATGGTTTTACTTGGACAGTTATTCAACATTAATTATACCTTTATCCTGAAGATCCCTTATATAGTGGTAACAAATATCTATATGCTTTGTCCTTGGAGTTAATCTGTCCATTTTTATTAGTTTAGAACATCCTTGGTTGTCTTCGTAAATTGTCGTTGGCCCCGTCTGTTTGAATCCGATGTCGTCCAACAGTTGTCGGCACCATGTCACTTCTTGTACAGCGGTAGATGCTGCCACATATTCTGCCTCGGTTGAAGATGGCAAAACTGAAGATTGTTTTCTACTAGGCTACTCCAAATAACATTTTTACCCAATAGAATAACATAACCAGTTGTTGATTTCCGGTCATCTCGGTCTCCTGCCCAATCAGCGTCTACGTAAGCATTAAGTATTGGTTCAGATCCTACTGCAAACTTTAGTTTCTTACTTGAGGTCCCTTTTAGGTATCGAACTACTCGTTTCACTGCTTGCCAGTCATTTTTTGTAGGCGACTCGACTTTTCTGCATAGTATGCCCACCGCAGCTGCAATATCTGGCCTAGAAACAGTTGAAATATACAATAGGCTTCCTACCGTTTCTCTGTATTTGTGATTATTTGGTAGAATCTCCGACTTAGATGCTGATAAGTATCCAGTGTCCATCGGTGTGTGTTGTGGGTTAGCGTCCTCTAGTCCACACTACACGACAAGTGCATCAATGTTGCTACGTTGGCTTATTATGGTGTAGCTGCTATCATTGTCCTTTTCTATTTCCATACCCAAATAGTAAGCTGCTTCACCCAAGTTTGTGATCTCATAATGTGAGTTTAGAGCTTTACTTAGATTGTTGATGACTTCAATATCCTCACTGAAGACTAACAAATCATCGACACGACATACATGGTTAAATAGATACATTTTCCGTCTTTGTTCATGAAGTAGACATGGGTCTGCACTGCTCTGTTTAAATCCTAATTCAAGAAGGATTTCCTTCATTTTTAAATTCCACGATCTAGCAGATTGCTTTAGCCCATAGATTGATTTCTGTAATTTACATACCATCTGCTCCTTCCCCTCCTTGGAGAATCCCTCTGGTTGCACCATGAAGATAATATCTTCTTGCAGTTCACCGTGTAGCAACGCTGTCTTCACATCAAAATGATGAACCTTCAAATTTTTCTGTGATGCTATGGTAAGTAAAATTCTGGTTTTTGAATACTTCACAACTGGAGCAAAAGTCTTGTCATAATCTACTCCAAATTTTTGAGAGTAGCCTTTGGCAACTAGGCGAGCTTTTAGTCGCTCAACTTGCCCTTCTGAGTTCATCTTATTCTTGAAAACCCATTTATTCCCAATGGCGCGTTTTCCGTCGGGTAGCTCCGTTAGTGTCCAGGTCCCGTTGTTGATTAGTGACTCATACTCTTCTTTTGCAGCTTTTATCCACTTCTCCTTTATTGGACTTTTCATATTGACTACGTCTTCCCAACCAGAAGGTTCATCAGTGGCTTTTTGCATGGCTATGTAAGTTAGCTTAGTTGGAGGTATTCCTTTGTTGCATCTCTCTGATTGTCGAGATAGTATTTCCGCATTGTCTTCCGTCTCGTCATCACCTTGAATAGAGTCAGGATAATAGGCTGAGTCTATCTCATTTCTCATTCTCATCTTCTTTCTTGAAGGAAGAAGGCTGGTCAGTTTCAAGTTTTCAAATTTGTTGAAACGTATTTCTACTGTCAGCTTCGTCAAATGTTACTGTGTGACTTATTGTCACCTTACAGTTTGCCGGGTTCAATATTCTGTAGCCTTGAGCTTGTTCGCTATATCCTAAGGGGAGGGCTACGTGGTTATGGTACACGCACTTTTGGGGAACAATGCTGCAGTATGCGTCGTAGGCATAGGAACAACCGACAACATGTCGTACAAGGAGTGTAGAACTTTGGTTATGTTCAAGGAAGGAGTGAAATATTATTTATAGTGTAGGAATAATGCTCTGTATCGTTAGGATAAATGGTGGGAATAACTTGGATCACAGGATGCGATAGCCATGTTCAAGCGTGGTCGTCGTGAACGATAGGAGGAAGTATGGATGCTAGCACCACATGGCGCAGCGGATGTTAAATTCTCTCCTTCGTGGATAAAATGGAAATTACTCGCCTGTGATACCGACGATGCTTCTCGGCGGCACAATCCGATGTCGAATTACAGCCATTTGGCTACTCTAGCACTCCCGGTCCGTTGGTTAAAAGAAAACTTTCACACGCACTCACGAAAGGTCCGTCTTCTGTTCGCTTCCAGAACTGAGTGGTCGAGAGAACCCCGTCTCTACTTCACCAAGCTCAACTTTGCGCGTATTCAGTGGTTTTACCGCTATTTCCTGGCGTGGGTGCCGTGATTCGCCCTTATTCGAACCAAAATTAGCCCGCCGTTGCCCTGTCCTCCAATGGGTGGACATTACCGGTGGCTGTGGCTACCTTGAGGCGCCAGTATGTTGTTTTCGCAGAGGGGCTGCAACTGACTTGGCACTCGGACTCAAGGTTTCGCTTGCATTCCTTGGTCACGTGACTTGATCGATGCAGCTACACGCCGATGCTAGCCGATTTTGAGAATCAATATCCCGACAACTCTCACAAAAACCCCGCTTGAAGAAAATCGGTAAATTACACTGATGACCAGGTTGACAAATCACATTGTCACCTGCAGGTTGCTCCTCCATAGGCCACACATTTAGACCATAGGCCTATTTATTACACTTGACACTTATTATCTAGGATATTTGAGATATTTAGCACGACGGCTAATTAATATATTTGCGTACGCAAATATGAAAACCAAAAAAATGGGTAGGATAGGCCTCTGACAGGCTGTCCGGCCACAGCGTTTCGAACTGCGCTGTGAAGTTTTCATCCAATATAATGTCAAATAGTTAACGATATTGTTGTGTTTTGAGTAGGAGTAGGAGTTTTGAGTGAGAGTAGGCCTACGGGCCTGATTTGAAGTAAATTCCAAAGGTGGCCATTTACTTTACCTACCCTATATTATTTCTAGCTAACAGTGTAGCTAGGCCCACCTACCTACCTAATAATAGTTGTTTAGGCCTCAAGGTTTATGAACAAACAGTGAGTAGGCCTATTTAGATAGTATTAGAACATGAAACAATAATATTGTTGGTAGGTGACAGGTCTATGGATTCTAATCGGAATACCAACAATAATTCTACTTTTTCTGAAGGCCTATAGGCTAGACTAATAGCGTTAGTTACGATTAGCCTGTGTGTGACGTCATTGCGCAGAACCGCACGCGCATGTCTCTATCCCTGCAGACAAACAGCCAGGACGCTGTCTGCAATCCCATTTAAAACCTTGCAGAACAGCCGTCGGAATTTCGTTTGTTCACGTCTTTAATTGCAAATGATTCAACTTTTTGGATATTTCTATACATTCTGTAAGGATCAAGTGATCTTGTGAAACCATTTTACGTGAGAAACTAGCTATTGGTATATGATTATCTCTACATTTAAAACCCTCTATTTTCAATGTTGAGCATGGGCATTTTGAAAAGCTTGTCTGCATCTGTCACCAAGTTCAAGCGAACTCTCAACAGGTAGCGCTAGCCCTGCGCTAGCGTAGGATTCTAAATATAGAATCGTAACTAACACTATAGCTAGTCTGCTTTATTCCACGGATGATACAAATACAACCATAAAAACTCAGCAACTCGATGAAGGATGTAGACCTGTAACCGGTATCAAATTATTTATGAAAGGATTCAGTTCACTTCGGTGTGGCTCGTTGGTCTTGTGGTTAGCGCATCTGCTTCCAATCCAGAAGGTCCAGAGTTCGATTCCCGCCAAAGCCAGAAGTTTTTTAAATAAATAATAAATAATAAATAAATAAATTGTATTTAGAGTCTACCCACTCAGTTATATAACTGATTTTCAGTGGGGGACAGTAAATCAAAACAACTTTAAAACTTCTGATTTGGAGTTAAGTCCATAAGTTCTTGTCTTAGCAGTTTGTAAACAGTGACTTTGGAGCCGTCCTAGCAACGAAGTAGGCCCTACATAATAAATTCAGAGTTGTTCTGAATCAGCCTTGTTGATACTGGCGTTGATCCGCGGGTGTTCGCATAAAAATATCTATCTTTGGTTGGTTATCGCTCACTCGTCGATTGCGTCGGGGCCTACAAGGTTGGCTGGGTCGCTTTGATTTACTGTCCCCCACTGATAATCAGTTATATGACTGAGTGGGTAGACTCCAAATACATTTTTTTTTTTAAGTACCTAATTTGAAATTTATCGATAGTGGTAGTTCAAACATTCTATTGCCGTTCACGTGAGAGTGAGACACATATTTGAAAGGTTGACGAGTTGATTCCCTTCATAGAAAGCCTCACTGAATGTTTTAACTAGAAGGTTCACTCAGTAAAAAGTGAATGCTGAATTACTAGAGATGTGCAAAAATGGTGAGAACTAAATTTGTGATTTTTTTAAAGTTTCAATAGGCCTAATCCCTTCAAATTCAGTTTGCAGATGAATCACCTGAATTGTGGTTGAATGGTAGGTACCAATTTCCGATTCACGAATTTTCGCTAAATTTTAATTGGTACCGCAAACTAGTGGCAAAGTTAGCAATTAGGCCTAGGCATGTCTTTAAATGCAAATAAGGTCACATAATTTAAAACAATGTTTTTTCAAAGTTTTGGTGGAGGTGCCGGGTAGGTAGTCGAAATTAAATTAATCCTGGCTGGTATATTTAATGGTGGAGGTGCCGGTTCATAAAACGCGATTGTGAGATCGTAATAATCGTTTGTAGGCGAACTCGAATAAGCTCAAATACATACAATATACGCATAGGCCTACCGTAACACTATGTCGTATTTATTAGTGGAGGTGTAATCCAAATAATCCGCCTTCTCTAGCTAACTTTCAAAACTGCAAGGCTGAACTATAACGTCTTTAAAAATTTAAAAACTTGATTACCATATACATGTGCTTGTTTTTCTTATGACTTATATGCTGGAACGGATCTATTTCTCGACCATTTGTTCTAGACGGTACCTAAATACTATATCCGCTCATTAAGTTTTGCAGTAAGTTGATAGACTGGAATTTTCGTTTGAACGGTCAATTTCAAACTTAATTTTTCCCTCTTGGCGGTCCATGCGTTTAATCAGCCATGTAGGCCGGCCTAGAGCTAGGCCGGCCCAGTGTAAGCCGGACTAGAGCCTGTGGTAAACGTAGTGATACTTCATATCAAAATATCGACATTAGGCCTACACGAAAAATGCATAATTTCGTAATTTTGGTGGAGGTGCCGGGTAATCGAAATTAATCCTGCTTAAAACTCTTAGAAACTTTGAAAACTGAAGTCTGAAATTAAGCTTAAAATTAAAACTGATTCTCACTCTCATGTGCTTGTTTTTCTTTTAAATTAATTGTCTTGGAATTTGTGATACTGATAATTTAAAACTAGCCATTTTTTTTCTTTTTTTTCTTTTAGTTATGCATTATTAAATTGTTTTTTCAGTAAATAATGAAAAATTGTGAATTTTTATTTTTGACGCAAATTTTCAAACTTAAATTTTTTTTTGCACATCTCTATGAATCAGTCACATTTGAATATCTCTCCCAAATATACTAGGCCTATAGGGGTACTATAAATCTACTATACTATAAATGTAGAGCCTACGTAGTTAGACAGACAAGTTTGTGCCTTGGCAGTTACGACGTTTTAATTCCTACAAAATGAAATAAAAGTTGTTTTGCAATGTTTAGCAAACCTGCTCAATGCTCATTTAGTTTCAATACAAAATAAAATGCAGGGAAATGAACTTAAAAGTTGCTTACGATTAGACCCTTGAGCACTAGCAAACAATTATTAATTAATAACAAAATCAGAAAATCTCTGCTCTTTCATATATGACATTCTAAAATTTTAATTCTAGTTGTAACCCTCAGGGGCCAGGGATATCCTTATTATCTGCCAATCCTTCAAATTGTGGTTTTATACCCTTTAGACAGCCTAAAGGCCAAAGTTACCATTCATTTTTTTCCCCGGAAATTTCCCCCCCAAAAAATCCGGAAATTTTACATCGATATCCACAACCACCCCGTAAAACCAGAAGGTGTTATCATTCTAATTTTATTTAAATGCCTCGCACCCAGCCAGCCAGCCCTCAACCTTAAACCTTTCCTTACACCTTAATCACAAATATTTACTGTACCCCACTAGGATAGTGTAAATATCTGTAGACATGCAGGTCTATGTGTTTGCTGGAGATAATAAACCAATTCATCCTTGTCTTGTCTGTGCCAATTACCATGATAGAGCCAGAGCTTACAGAGGCTGCATTCCGTTACCTGAGATGAGGGCTCTACTGGGCGCAGTGCTAGCCAGCAACAAGAACAACGCATAGCTAGCGCTGGCTTACTGGTTCAGTACATTCAGCAAGTAACGGAACGTGCCAAGATAGTAGGCCTAATCAGTTGAATTCATATCTTTGGCATGATAAGCCTAACCAATACATTATTTCTTAATTGCAATTGGTAATTTTGTTACAGGTGGCAATCAACGGGACCTGGCCCGAGCAAAGAATGCAAAGAAACAGCAGGAAGAGCTGCGGAAGAAAGGTGCCAATGACAAGGATTCAAACAAAGGCATGAATTTGGAGCAACGTAAACAAAGGTGAGAGTAGCGCGTGTATCATGCACAAAGGCTAGTGGGGTTATTTTGTAGCTTGGTTGGAGAAGAGTCGCAGGTTGTGAAAAGAATTCTCTCTCTAGGCCTATAGGCCTACCTATTCTATAATCCTGTCAAATAAGATCTGATATTGACGTTTAGAGGAAAAAATTGCGATGTCGCTGAATTTTTGCAGAGACCTTCCTTAAATGATACTAATGAACATACTAAAACTCCCCTACAATCGGACTTGAGCTTCGGCCGCCATATTGGAAAATGGCGGCCAAAATGTGTTGATTATCGAATATCTCCATATTGGTTGAAGATAGACAAAATATTTCAATGGCAAAAATATTCCCCATTCAATTCCCTAAAAAAAGGTGTATTCTATAGTTTTGGTAGGGGCAAAGGTTACGTCACAAAATCGTGGTTTATATGTTGCTCATTGGAGTACCAGCTAATTTCCTAATTTTCACGCCCAGCATCAAACAATGCCCAGTAAATCCGTGAGAAATCGATTGAAATACAAAAGGACTTTTGTACGGGGTTCATGAAAGCTTCCATTAGTATTTTAAAAAATCAGGTCTGCAAAATCGGATTTTGCATTTACCCGGAATTTGGGTTTTTCCATTGTTGGCATTTCCTAAAAAATGCCATATTTGACTGTCCATTATTAAGCACTAAATAGCATTGGAGGAAAAATTCTTTCTACGCACATTGAAATGACTTAAATAATGATCCAATTACAACTTTTTTTTTTTTTTTTTTCTTGTGCAAAGTTGGCCTCTTCAGCCATTCTTCTGTCTTGCTATCCAATATAAGACTGCCTCCTTTTCTATCCTGCTCAGGTCATCGGGCAGGGAGTCAATGTCATTCTTGAGGGCCGCGCATCTGAAGAGATGCGCTCTGTCTTGATCTTCTAAATTACAAAGTTTGCAGGTGGCCGGTTCGTTGGTAATGTTGAAGCGGTGCAGGTGGTGCTGCAAGACGTCGTGACCGGTTACAAGCCGGAAATGGGCGGTGGCCGTCTTCCTCGACCAGTCTTTGTCTGGCCCTTTTTTGATCTCGGTCCACCAGTTCTTTAGTCGTGAAGTCTCTTCTGTGGTGTTTCTGAAGATCCTTTTTGTGGTTGACTTGATCTTAGTTTTGACATTTTGGTAGGAGAGAGGCGCTGCTGGTGGTTGCGGTGCTTTTGTGGCACTTTTGGCCAAGAAGTCTGCCTTTTCATTCCCCATGATCTTGCAGTGGCTGGGGATCCATTGAGTCTCTAATAGTTTGTTTTGCTGTCGGATGCCGACAAGGGAGTTTTTGAAAAGCAGCGATTTAGGATGGAGGTTCGCTGCTTGAGAGACAAATTGGATGGCTGAGACGCTGTCGCTTAGGATCACAAATTTTGTCTTGTTGAGGGGGAAGGCGGGGGTCTCGGCGATTTTTTCGGCCGCCCTGGCAATGGCTGCGACCTCAGCGTCGAAATATGTTTCCCCAGCTCCCATTGGAGTGGCTTCTTCAAAGAAGATGCAGTGGATGCCGTAACCTGTTCTGTTTGTAGCCGAGTCATAGGAGCCGTCTGTGAAGATGTGCACCCACTCTTGAAGAGGAAAGTGCTTCTTCAGGTGCTTCTCGGCAAGCTCTTTCAGTTCTTTATGGTCATGGTCATCTTTCTTCTCGATGCCATCAATTTTGGTCCCCGGGGCAAGCTGATTGGACTTGTCCGGCAGAAGCTCTGGGAGTGGTACGTCAAGTGGTGCACGTGGTGCTTCTAGGAGGATAGAACAGTTTTTACTCTTCAGTTGGTGGACTGTATCAGCAAAGTTAGTGTGCGCCTTGACTTTTGAGGTTGGGTAGTTGAGCCATTTGTCGGGGTTTAGGCGCGCCAGTTTTTCGTGCAGTTGGACAGCGCGCTGCTCTCTTCTTAGCTGTAGAGGCTCAATTTGGCTGAACCACTCCATGGCGATAATTGGGGTGGTTTTCACTGCTCCCGTTATGAGGCGAAGGGCTCGATTTTGGACTCTGTCGACATGGCTGGCGTGCGTTGCGGCGGCGGCAGGAAAGACTTCGGTGCCGTACTCAATGGCTGGTCTGATGTACGTTTTGTAGGTCAGCGCCAGAGTGTCTAGTTTTGCGCCCCAGGACACACCGGCTACCCTTTGAAGGAGTCGTAGTCGTTTTTGGCCCTTCTCTGCAGCCTTTTCAAAGTGGATCTTGCCGGTCATTTTTTTGTCGAGAGTCACGCCAAGGTACTTCATCTCATCTGTCTGTTTAATCTGTTCGCCATCAAGAGTGATGTTGAACTTGAAGGGATTGTGACTCATCGTGAAGTAGGTGCAGATGGTTTTGCTGCAGTTTATCTTAAAGCCGTGCACTTTGATCCAGCCTGCAGCTATCGTCATGGCGAGGCCCATTTTTTGCTCCAGTCCAACCGGACATTTTCCTGTGAAGAAGATGACAAAGTCGTCTGCAAAAACTTTGACGTCAAGGCCAGGTATTCGATTCAATAGTTTGATGAGTCCATTGATTGCAATTTTGAAGACGGTCGGCGCTGTGATTGTACCTTGAGCAACTCCGGCTCGCGTCTTACGTGTTTTGCCATGGGCACCTTTGTGGACCACCTTGATACGCCTCTTGTTAATGAAGTCGTGGAGCCATCTGACAATGTTGTTTGGTACTTCATCTTTGATCATCTGCTTGACTGCCCATGACCGGTCGGTGGAGTCGAAAGCTCCAGAAAGGCCCTTTGCTGAAACCCTCTTTGACTGTCTGCGCAAAGTAGGCGACTTGGTCTGTGGTGCCTCGGTGTTGTCGAAAACCTGCCTGGTCTTCGGCGATGATGTAGTTGCTTTCGAGGTAATTATCGAAGCGTGCATTGACTATTTTCTCAGCCGTCTTTGCAAGGGCGCTTGTGAGGGCAATTGGACGATAGCTGGCAGGGTCAGAGGCGTCTTTCTCAGGCTTCAGAATTGGCGTGATGAAGGCAATTTTCCAGCTTGATGGGACTTCACTGGTCCAGGAACTGTTTATGAGGTCGAGGACAAGTTTCCGTGCCTAAACAACAACAACTAAAGTTTAAATCCAATATGGCTGCTAATTCATAATATTCACAATATGAATATTGTTTTCGTGCTATTTTTACACTCTTTTTGTTACATAATTCACTTTGATGTTGTGGATATTAGGAATTAGCAGCCATATTGGATTTAAACTTTGGTTGTAATCGGATCATTATTTAAGTCATTTCAGTGTGCATAGAAAGAATTTTTCCTCCGAAGCTATTTAGTGCTTAATAATGGACAGTCAAATACGGCTTTTTTGAGGAAATGCCAACAATGGAAAAACCCAAATTCCGGGTAAATGCAAAATCCGATTTCGCAAACCTGATTTTTTAAAATACTAATGGAAGCTTTCATGAACCCCGTACAAAAGTCCTTTTGTATTTCAATCGATTTCTCACGGATTTACCGGGCACTGTTTGATGCTGGGCGTGAAAATTAGGAAATTAGCTGGTACTCCAATGAGCAACATTTAAACAACGATTTTGTGACGTAACCTTTGCCCCTACCAAAACTATAGAATACACCTTTTTGTAGGGAATTGAATGGGGAATATTTTTGCCATTGAAACATTTTGTCTATCTCCAACCAATATGGAGATATTCGATAATCAACACTTTTTGGCCGCCATTTTCCAATATGGCGGCCAAAGCTCCAGTCCGATTGTAGGGGAGTTTTAGTATGTTCATAAGTATCATTTAAAGAAGGTCTCTGCAAAAATTCAGCGACATCGCAATTTTTTCCTTCAAAAATTCTTATTTGACAGGATTTTATATAAATAATTGGATGAGCGTAGCGAGCGAAGCGAAGATTCCATTTCACTACACTGGAGAAAAAAATCCGGAATGTTTTTCTTTCTTTTTTTTTTTTTCTGTTTGTATTATTGTGTGTTTGTTAACACGATTCCGGCTAAACCGATACTCCAATTGTGATGAAATTTTATGGAGGCCTTCGAAATCTCTGAACTTAGAACTGCCACGTTTTTGAGCGCAATCGAAAAATTTTTTCTCATAAAAATCGCAATTTTACGATTTTTTTTCGATTTTTAAAAAATTTCTTCGACTTATAACACCTACATGCTTAATCCGATTTTAATGATTTTTTCACAGAACCTTAATTTAATGAATTAAGATATTCTTGTGAAATTTGAGCGAATCGAAAACTATTTCTCATGAAAATCGAAATTTTACAGTTTTTTTCTTTTTTAAAACAATTTTTTGACTTATAACAACTACATGCTTTATCCTATTGTAATGATTTTTTCACAGAACCTTAATTTTATGAATTAAGATATTCATGGAAAATTTGAGCGCAATCGAATAATTATTTCTTATGAAAATCGCAATTTTACGATTTTTTTCTTTTTTTAAAATTACGATTAATAAAAAATTAAGTAAATTTTTAATTTTATTTCATTTAATTTTAAAAAAATCTTCGACTTAGTAATAATTTTTTCACAGAACAACAGAAAATCCGCATAACACAATGGCAGCTCAATGCACCAATATTACGCTCATCCAACAACGCGGCGGGACTTGAGCGTTTTCCTAGTAATAATAATAATGTGTAATAAATATTAATAGCTAAGAAACTAGTAGGCCCTAGTAGTAGGCCTGCTAGTACGTAGCCTGCCAGTAATTGGAAACATTATCCAAGTACTAAGAGTGACACAATTGTACAATTTGACCTATTGTCATTGATAAGAAAGCAAAATAGTAGAACCTATTGCACAATGCACAACTTGCATAACCAGTAGACCTAGGCTATTGGTTTTGATTTTTTAAATCCTACGTCTAGGGTCTACATTGTAGAGTTGGTTTCAGTTAGGCCTAAGAATACCGCAGCACTGTCGTCTTCCGGCTACCTTTGCACTGTGGCCACTGGTTAGGAAATAACATCACAATAACAGCTCTCTAAAACTATCGATATTCAGCATTAAAACTGCTTCCAAAAATAGAAACCTGTTATTTTAAGTAAAGACTAAAGTGCTGCGCACAATTGGCATAGCATAAGCGTAGCGTAAGAAATATAAAGTGTACCTGGCTGCTTGAACACTTAATTCACGTAAACATAGCATAAGCGTAGCGTAAGAAATATAAACAAGTGTACCTGGCTGCTTGAACACCCTTTTCACGTAAACATAGCATAAGCGTAGCGTAAGAAATATAAACAAGTGCACCTGGCTGCTTGAACACCCAATTCACGTAAACATAGCATAGGCACGGAAGCGCAGCACAAGAGATGGTTATATTTTAACTTTCATACGCTTGCGCTTGCGTTCAGTTATGATTGACCAATAGGAATCCAGAAACAACATGACTCAACACAAACGCCCATTTTCAGTTAAATCAAATTCACAACTATTGTTGTTTGTGTCAGTGTCAAATTATTAATCATGGACGAACTCACAGAAGACGACGTTATTATCGTGTATGAAGTTGAGTCAACGTCTAGCGAAGAGCTTTTAATTATGTATGGTAGGCAATATCCGCTTCTCTATGATAATACTGCAAATGGTTTCAAAGACAAAATGTCAAACGCAAAGTCGACGTGCAGTCCTGAATCCTGATCACGAGCCTTCTAAAACTTTGCATAGCCCTGTAGTTTCTTTACGCCACGCTTCCGTTATGACAATTGTGCACGCCTCTTTCCTTGTGTTGCGCTTGCGTTGCGCTACGCTTATGCTATGCCAATTGTGCGCAGCACTTTAGATGAACGGGAAGATTAAAACAGTAGAAATAGAAATATATGATGAAAGAACTATATGATGAAATATATGATGATCACCAACTAGCGTTAACACCAACAATAGAACGAAAAGCAACTTTCAATCAACCTGATGCGCCAGAAACAGGCAGCCAAGTCTGCTGTTGCCGAGGAGAGTTCCAACTTCCACGTCAATCTAAAGCAGACCAAACCTCGTCTCCGCATTCCTCTTAATAACACCAAGTTTTATGTCCATAGGGATGCCGACCTGATGCGCCAGAAACAGGCAGCCAAGTCTGCTGCGGCCGAGGGGAGTTCCACGTCAAGCTAAATCAGATCGTCCAAGTATCGATAGACAACACTCAAGTTATTATTACATCTAAGGTAGATGAGATCTACAACAGAAACTAATTGGTTATTTTTGTCTAAAAAGTAGGTTCATTTGCAGAACACAATTTCTGATAATAGTAGCATGCCTACATGCCTGCTATGTATGACGAATAGTTAAATTTAGAGCTTAAGATGTGTGCTTTCTAATATGCACTTCAAATTTTATCACTTGAGTTACCTAAACATTAAACATTTACTTTTTCTTTTTAACTATGATCTTTTCAGGTAATTCATACATTATACATATGCACCAATAAAGTATGAAAGCACAATTTTAAATGTGGATTTCTTAATTATCTTGTTAAACTATAATCCTCTTTACTACATTTTTGTAAGGCAGATATTTATGGTAAAAACAAAAATATACACAAAAATTTTATGTTGAAATCACCGCTTTGCAAAGATGCAATTTATTTTTGCCACAAATACCTGTCTCTTGAACTTTTGTCAATACATCGTCCTAATGTAATCTGCAGATCCACCACCAGCCGCCTGACGAGTCCCAGAAGGACGAAACGGGTCGTGGATTAAGGTAACAACCGACTTTAAATTAGCTGCAGTTGCCATCAGCAGGTGAAAAGTTTTGCCACCCCCAGTCCTTCAGGCTGGGCTTTATGTTCTCTATGCTTTCCCAAACTGTTAACTCTTCTCCAATCTACACTAAGCTATTTTCATTTTAAGTTAGTTGGTGGGGATGGGCAAATGCGTGTACTTTCCTAAACGTGCACACTCTTGGCTGTCAGCACGTGTACACGTACACTGTGTTATAACTTGTCGTAGGCTTTCACGGCCCGAGTCAATAATAAAACTTGGCTGTCGGGATACGCCGTGTCGATTGTCATTATTCAAATGCTGACGTTTCGAACTGATTGCACAGCTCATCTTCAGAGATGTGAAGAGGAAATCACTGGGCAGAACCTACTCGATCCAGCACTCACTCACTGGGTCGAGCTGGATCGAGTAGGTTCTGCCCAGTGATTTCCTCTTCACATCTCTGAAGATGAGCTGTGCAATCAGTTCGAAACGTCAGCATTTGAATAATGACAATCGACACGGCGTATCCCGACAGCCAAGTTTTATTATACACTGTGTTATGTTTGCCACTTGCTAAAAAAAAAAATGGATTTACAGTACGCGATCTATTTTATTGGTGTAGCGCCTATTCACGCGTCAGCTGGTAGCGATCGAGTCTGGTAAGTACGTCTCTGCGCAGGTCCCGAGTTCCGTGTGATGATGCAAGACGCGACGCGTCAGTCCGACCTACACGGAGAGCTGTAGAGATAGCACTTTCCCGCTCCACTCAACTCCTTGTTTCACTATATGCCTCGCGTCAGTCTGGTAGACAGAGCTATCAAGACAGGCTCGCTCCTCTCTCGTGAGGCGAGGCTAGCCCGCCCGGCCGGTGGCTGGCCGCACACAGCATAGGGACACGCACACACGTTTATTATTTTTGTAGAAACAGTAAACGTGTAATTGCATTAAAACGTGTACACGTTTACACGTGTACACTATCCCATCCCTATTAGTTGGTATTATTTTCACCACCAATTTGCCACTTTTGGGCATAGTAGATGAAAATTGTAATTTTATTTTCAAAACCAAAACTTGCCTTGGGAGGTACGGTAATCTTACGCATAGAGAAAACTTGTAAAAGACAGCCAAGTCTTCAAACCGGTACTCAAAGCATTGAGATCTGAAATAAAGGCCAAGCTTATGTATCCTTCTTTCTATAGGTACTATTTGAAAACCTGCTTGGGTCTGGGGTAGAATAGGCCCGGAGAATTCCTCCTCGGCTCATCGGAAGGCAATAAAAGAGGCAGTGGGTGTGGATCCCTCAAACAATATCATGAGGTGACATGAGAAGCGGCTGTTAGGTATCTAGTGGACCCTGACTGGAGACCACAAAGAGGACTCATTTCCTCACGCATTTTCATAGGGTTACCGTTAGTTACGATGATTAGCCTGTGTGCGACGTCATTGTGCAGAACCACAAGTACATGTCTCATTCTGGCAGACAAACAGCTGGGACGATGTCTGCAATCCCGTTTCAAACTATGCAGAACGGCCTTCGGAATTTCATTTGTTAGCGTCTTTAATTGCCGGTGATTAAACTTTTTTGATGTTTTGATACATTCTGTAAGGATTGAGTGATCTCGTGAAACCATTTTATTGGAGATACTCTAGCAATGATATAAGCGTATCTCTACGTTTAAAACTCCCCTCTTTTGTGCTTTGTATCTGTCACCAAGTGCAAGCAAACTCTCGATAGGTAGTGCTAGCGTAGGCTACTAAATACGAATCAAACCAACAATATCTCCATGTTTTACTCTTCACCATCAGTGCTGACTCCATTGTACTCTAAACGCTCACTGCCGTGATTGCTACGTAACATATCGACCGTGGCAATGTTTACATGCTATTAACCTTGTGCTGTGCATCACACATTTATGTAATTTTTAAAACTTTTAACGGGGTTTATAGATCTTTGAGGCGCAAATTAAAGGACCTAAAGCTAAGCTAGTAGCATAGCTGATTGTTCAACTACCGCTTAACAGTGGCATAGCCAGTCCAGAGTTCACCTTGTTCTAGTGACCCCTAAACCTTTGAATTGTTCCACTCCAAAGTAGCAAAAAATACATAATATGTGAATACCTACATAATATATACTTTGTCCCACAAGTTTGAACTGGCGCTGTGCATCGGTATGTTGGTATGTCATAACATTGCTTCAAATTTTTCCTGTTTCCTGTGTGTGTGTGTGTGGGCTCTACCCTGAAACTCACGTACACCGCTGGTTAGAGCAGATGGAGGGTTCGAAAGCTAGTGTAACGGCTTCGTTCTCCTCGACGTCTGCTCGGCAGTCCGGGTTAGTGGAGAAACCTTCAAGACTGTCAAAGTTACACCGTCCTTTCGGATGGGACGTTAAGTCGTTGGTCCCCTTAGTACTTTTCGAAAGGAGTAGGCTACGTGCCGGTACCGGGTTTCCCCTCCTCCCTTCTGTTCATACTTCATCCTCATCTATCACCACTCATCGTCTCGATTAGCCAAAGTGCATAAATATGAGACGTTAAGCAATAACCAATCTATCAATCAATCAATCAATCCTGTTTAGAACCATCCAATTTTTCCGATGAAAAAAATATTCTAGCTCTCCAAGATTTGGCACTTTTAAAGAAATAAAATTGACATTTCTCATTTTCTTATTACTGTGATGAATATTTACTTGATCCGTGCTTTATACTGCAATCTTTCTGCAGAAGGTGAAAAGCTTAATGTTGACACAGTATTAGAATTCATTCAAGCTAACGACATGCAAAGTGTTTATCCAAATTTGTCCACCTTGTATCAAATCTATCTTACTTTACCGGTAAGCAGTGCGACGGCTGAGAGAAGTTTCAGCAGGCTCAAGACAGTAAAAAGACAAACCATAGATATCTAACCACATATAGTAGGCTAGATTAGCAGTCATTGGTCGCCTTCCGTGACAATTGGAAGCTATCTTGAAATTCTGTTTGCATGTTAATTAAATGGGTACAATTTGTAGCCCAAATATTTTTAAAGATGGCAGTCAGTTTGACAGCTGAGCATATTAGACATTAACACCAAATGATTACTAAATTCCCTTATGCAATAACTTCTTATTGTTTCTGTTTATTCAATCCCATGCTGCACAAGCTAAAACCATATCAAACAATCCAGTAAAATACTTTATTGCATTAAAAAAGCATAAATTAAAATGCCAAATCGCCATCTTGAATTGGATTTTCGACTCTCCAATTTGCTACGCTCGCACCTGTGCGGAGGTATTGGAGACTGCTAATCGAGCCTACTATAGGTGTTAAGATATCTATGGTAAAAACAAATTCACGCTCAACCATGTCAGAAGGTCATTTATACTATTTCTCGATTTGGTTAATCGGAAAACACTCCCGTAGGTGTAATTGTTATTATTTACTACAATTCAGAAATTCCCGGTTGGGGCGGACTTTTTTAATTTCTGAATTGTAGTAAATAATGTCATTTATACAATTTTATCATTGCTAAATATTGAGAGAAACCAGGTCAAATCTCTTAATTTTGAAAACGTGGTAAGTGGTAACAAACTTTGCAAACATGAAACCTGTACAAAGAACAAGTTATGAACGCACTCACTGCAATGACCAGTGACCTAGTGAACCGCATTGAATCAAGAGCTAAATAAATAAATGTATGTATTTTTGTCAATGCGGATGCCTATCAAACTTTAGTCAATTTATAATGTTTTGTAAAGTGCTTAAATCAGTTGGCACCCCCTTATGGCCTATAACCCAAAACCTGGAGGAACCAAGAGAAAGAGGTGTGCTTCAGGGCAATCTTCATGGCTAAAAAGGCAGTGGCGTAAGAATAGGGTGGTCAACCGCTGAAGGGCCCTGGCCCCTTGGGGGCCCTACGAGGAGAAGAAACGCAATATTATCATTGTGCACCCTTAGATAAAACATGTCAAACCTGGATCTCCTGTCCTAAGTAAAGCAACATTCACAATAGTTCTAAGGCGTAAGGCGCAAGGCCTAAGGCGTAATATTTTGTATTGCCGATTATGTGTTGCAATCAGAACGTTCACAACTCGTCGCAAGGCGTATGGTTTATGTCGTAACAAATTGCCCAAAATCCAATTCTTACGACAGGTTTCTTACGACGAGCCAATCACGAACAAGGAAACTCCCCACTCCTGCTTATTTCATTCCACAGCTGACTGTACGCGCATGCGCAATACGCAGGAGCAATGAAAAATGGCATGGTTGTTGTAAACGCCTAGCATTTCTTACGACTTACGCCTTACGCCTTAGACCTTGCGCCTTACGCCTAAGAACTAATTGTGAATGGTGCTTTACAGTGTCGCATAACGATCTAACGGTTGACGCGCCCTTAAATCAAATACAGTAGGTTTCAGTTACGAATGCCACCCCCGAGAGATTGCAGCACTATGGCCAGTGCCTAGGAAATAGCATTAACATCACATGACCGTTCTCTTAAAACAATCATATTCAGCATTGAAATTGTTTCCAAAAATGAAAAAGTAAAGAAAATAGCAATTGTGCGGGAGAATTAGAAAATTTACATGAAAATTTTAATTATCAATACCAACAATAAAACAAAATCAACTTTTCAAACTAACTTAATAATTTTGTCATACCCTACGATTTATTTTTACTTCCTGATAGTAGAAAATTATTAACATGCCATAGAAAAATAGTTTTTGGTCATGAAATATGATGGTAGCCAAACAAGGCCTACTCAAACTAATAATTTTGGTGTTCGTGTTAGTTTTCAATGTTGGCATGGTTGTTCCACATGGATAGTTTGGCTCCTAGTAGTTCAAGCTATCGCCGCTAGGTAACATCACCTTCCGTGTATGAATTTTTACCGCTTACAAAGATGCTGCAAGTAGTTTGACTTGTTGCCGCTAGGTAGCAGCACTTCCTGGACGCGTAATTTGAAAGAGTCGATAAAGAAGTTTTCCCTCCACGTATTGTTATCGACATAGTACGCGTTGCCCACGCCAAACAGATTCGGACAACCTAAACCTAACCTCACTTTCAAATACTACAAAATGTCTCCCAAGAATTTAATTTTCAAGATAATATTATTATGATTTTGGTAATGTACCCATTCCAAGTACAATTCTTGATTTATATTGTACTGACATAAATGCCTCTATTTATAAACGAAACAATGTTACAGGTTTCTGGAGTGTAGGCCTAGCCTAGGCCTAGGCCTAGCCAGTCGGACTTTGTTTTGATGACTTTTCCAACCGACCCTAGGTAGCTAGCTTGCGTGACGTCTCCGTGGGCTTGTAAAATAGGGCCTAGCCTAGGCTTATGAAGGTAGGTCTTTGTCCCATTCCCTTTTCTGTAGACCTACATGTCTGGTCTTCATCAATTTGTTTTTATTTCTTGGCTAGGCCTAGGCTAGCCCTAGGCCTAGCCTTCTTGCTACTAGCCCTACCTAGGCGGTGAGGGAGGGCCTAGGGGAAGGCCTAGGGCAATGCCTAGGGGCTAGGCCCTAGGCCTAGTTACTTTTATTGAAGCTGAGGCCTCTACGGTAGATTCGGCTAGCCTAGGTCCTAGCCTAGCAATCCAATAGGCCTAGGGCCTAGGCCTAGGCCTAGCCTAGTTTGTTTCTGTTCTCATGTTTGTTTAATTTCAAATTTACTGCACTCTTACGGTACTTCTTTGGCTAGGGGGGTCCAACTTTTATACACTGTAATGCCCGGTTCACATAAAGTCATAAGAAGTCGTATGGTTTAGTCCTACACTACGTATATCACAGCCCTCAATCCGAATTGACTCAAGTCGGTTCGAGTTCAATTCGGTTTGAGTCTCTTGATATACACACTCGATTCGCATTGAAGTCAATCCACTTTCCAAAGTGGACTGACATGAGTAAATTGCTTGATATACAGTTCAATACGCATTCAATACGGATTCAAAACTGCCTTAGAGATATAGATTTCGGTGAATACCATTATTAGGCAGGCGGTGTTTATTACATGTTTACAATAAAATGGCGTCTTGGAGGCTTTAATGAAGACATTAGGCTTTATATTTACGTAGCTATAGGTAGAGATACAAGTACATAGTATTTTCAAGTGTTATTCATAGAATCTTGTAGCATCAATTTAAACTGCCACAACAACAACTTCAATTCGAATCGAAATAGGATTGAGGAAGTCGTTTCGAATGTCCGTGATATACACTTCAAGTCAAACCGAATTGAACTCAAACCGAATTCAGTCAATTCGGATTGAGGGCTGTGATATACGTAGTGCTAGTCGTAGTCGTAGTCACAAGCAGTGCCAAGCAATGGTTTTAACAAAGAACTTCGCGTAAAGATGCACCATTTATTGTCGAAGCTCTTTGGCATTTGGATGTGACGTCATCCACGTAAAACCTTGGTAGAAACGGGAACCGGAAGTAGTCTCTCAATTGACTCTCAACATAGTAGCGCAACTGACTCGAGTAGGTATCATCTCATTGGTCGGTTGTAAGTGACGTTTCAAGCTCTGATTCGCTCGTCGTAAGAAGTCGTAGGGAAAGATGAAACCTTGCAACTTCTTACGACAACGACTACGACATGTTACGACATGCTGCGACGGACTAGACCTTGTGACAGTCCTATCCTTGCCCATGCTATTTTCTTACGACTACGACGGACTAAACCATACGACTTCTTATGACTTTATGTGAACCGGCCATAACGGAAATTATTTCGGGTGCACTCTTATAAAAAATATCCGGTACTCTTTCGGTTGGTATGGACAGTTTTTTGTATGTGTAGCCTACCTACAAAACCTTTAACGTCGCTTTTTTAAATCTAAAGTACCTGCAAAACCTTCAACGTTGCTTTTTTAAATCTAAAGTACCTACAAACCTTTAACGTCGCTATTTTTGGATGAGCGAAGCGAAGATTTCAATTTCACCGACCCCCCAAAAAATTTTGCTCGGGTGTTTTTTTTTTTTTTTTTTTTTTTAATTATTTTTTCTGTCTGTTTGTTCGCTCTCTAGCGAGCAAACAACATACTCGATCTTGATGAAAATTTGAGGGGACCTTCGAAATCTCTGAACTTAGACTTGCTACGTTTTTGGGTACAATCGAAGAAATATTTCTCATGAATATCGTACTTTTACGATTTTTTTCGATTTTGAGTGCGATATTTTCGTGACATTTGGGCCGATTCTGACCAAACGGGTAGGGTTACAACGTTCATATTTCACATGCACATTAAGGTAACGGTGATGTATTGACGTTTGAAAGAAAAAGTTGAAAAAGTTAGCCTGAATCTATAGAAATAAAGGTTTTAATTTGAGTTTTTTGAGGTGTTAAATATTAAAACCTTTATTTCTATAGATTCTGGCTAACTTTTTCAGCTTTTTCTTTCAAAAGTCAATACATCACCCTTACCGTAATGTCCATGTGAAATATGAACGTTGTAGCCCCACCCGTTTGGTCAGAATCCGCCCAAATAGCACGAAAATATAGATTTTAGATCTTTCTCACAGCCTTGTATGAAAACTTCACAGGAGATTTTATACCTTACTCACAGCCTTGTTACAAACAATCAAAGATCCAACAGACCTAATGATTGCTTTGTATGGGCCGTGTTAATATGTTTTTTATTATTTTAAATTAATATTAACATTTTATAATTAAAAAGCTCATCCATCAACGCGACTAAAAAAAGCGTTTGCGAAGCTTCCTAGTAAATCTAAAGTACCTACTGATCAAAAACCGTCCATACCAACCGAAAGAGTTCCAAATATCCTAGGCTAGAACTAGCGCGGCAGGTAGGGTAACTAGGCGGAAAGGTCGACTAACCTAACGTAAGTAGTTTTGTAACGGAAAGGATTTCGGGTGTGTATGTTTTCATTGAAATAAACAAGTGTTGAAAAGTTGGACTCCCCCCCAACCGAAGAAGTTCCCTTTTACTAGGCCTAGGGCTACCTAGGCCCTACCTCGATGCAAATGTCATGCATTTACGTAGGTCTAGGCTAATGAGTCGCACGATTTGCAATATCTGCCAGTTTATTGAAATATTTAGGCCAACTTAAAGTAAGTTGTGTTAATTTTTGGAAGCTGTTGTAATGCCGTATACCAATGGTTTTGGAGAGCAGACACGAGTTTCCTAACCGGTAGTCTAGTCACATTGTGAGGGTGACGGTGCTGTGATCCATCGGTAGGCCTACGTAGCGGCGTTCTTAACTGAAACCAAGTATAGACCTAGGGCCTACTATTGCTCTATCTTTCCTTTCTTGTCAACTACTTAAACCAGACAAAGATGGCCTTAACACACTTGGGCCGCATTCCGATATTCGCTCCAGTCGCTACGGCTGTAGCGTCTCTGTAGCGCAGTGGAGCGTATGATTATGCTCCAACATTCGGAACGGGTGTAGCGTTTAAAACATGGCTGACCGTGAAATTATCAGATTGCTTAATTAGAAGAATGCTTAATTAATGGTTATTTCATTGATTCTTTCATCAACAATTATTTCCAAACCTTAAACTTGGAGAACTAATGGACTACGCAGACATCCTAACAGTTTACGTGCTATTTTCAGCAGTCCTTTCGTAAATCTTCAGTTGCCGCCATCTTGATTTACCCCCACTCCACGGAACGCTCCTAGTGCCGGGCCAAAAACCTCCAGCGTTTGGAGCGCGCTGAGAACGCTCCAGTAGCGAATTTCGGAACACAAGGCGGGGCGTTTGGAGCTAATTTCGGAATGGGTGGAGCGCGGCTACTGCGCTACGTAGCGAATATCGGAATGCGCCCTTGGTCTACACTCAACAATTTAAACAAAAGCCTAAATTACAGTCCATATATTTGCCTATGATTGGAAAAAGTCTGCAATAGTGAACAGCAGTCATACATAGGCCTTCTTACATACCGGTACTCGTTCTATTCCTAAGCATATCCGACCAGTAGGCCCTACAAATAATCATGAACTAAAAAAGACGCGGTTGATCCAGACAAAGTAGGATACTTGGTCAATGTTCATTAGCCTACAATTTTCTGGTGTTGGGGAAAAAATAACTAGTCCATCTCCAGTGCGACTAGGCCTATCATGATCATTGTGATAGAACTGCTTAATTTAGTTAAATTCCCTTTAAATGTTTGAGAGCTACCATAGGCCTACAGTACTCTACTAACCACGTTCAAACGTTAAACCGTGTACCACATTCTCCCAGTGCCAACCTTTGCCAACTGTTCCTAAATATTTCCCACTTTGAATGGTTGACCTTGGGTTGAGATAAAGTCTTGTGATGAACAAAACAGGCCACACCCACACTGAATGGGCAAAAAACACTGCCGTAGCATTAGCTTGGTGCGTTTTGACCTCGAGGGTTGAAAGGGAAGTCATTTTGTTTTGCGAGTGTCTTGGTACCGGTACCTACCTATCTCACCGCCAAAGTCCTAGGCCTAGCGCTAACCGATAATCTTGACTGGTCCATACATGTTAACCATGTTGCCAACAAAACATTATCGGGTTGCTACGCAATTCGCAAACTCAAACAAATAGTACATCCCCCCGTCTCTCTGCTAGTATACTTTGCCCACGTTCACTCTCACCTATCATATGGTCTGCTTTTCTGGGGAGCTTCTCCCCAAGCTAACCAAATCTTCATTCTTCAAAAGAGAGCCATCCAAATCATAGCAGGTGTATCTAGAAGGCATTCGTGTAGAGAACTCTTCAAGAAACTGGGAATTCTTACCCTAGCATGTACCCTAATCCAAACAGCTGCATTATTAATGTCCGTACCCACAGCAATCTGTTCCCTCGGAACACCTCTGTGCATTCTCATTACACTAGAGCCAGTCTCCATATCCATCGGTCCTCTCACAACTTGACTCTCTTTTCCCGTGGCCCTGAACATCTTGCATCCACCCTCTACAATAAACTCCCTAATCACATCAAAACCTCCCCCTCGCTGCCCTCCTTCAAACACAACTTGAAATCTTTCCTTGTGACCAATAGCTTTTACCTACTCCATTAACGACTACCTCACTGATAAGTAAGCTTGCGTTTTCTCCTCGTATTAATTTCTATCTATAAATAAAGGCCTAAACAGTATTCTTTCCAATTGCCATTTATCCATGTGCTGGCCTACCAAATATTTTATTTTTGCTAAATTAGTATAAAGAGCTTGTAATCATTGTAACTTATCAATATTTTTACTCATTTTGAAGGACAACTTATTATATATTATATTATACTATATTTATGTATTAGGCCTACTATTGTATATATATTGTGTGTATGTGTGTGTGTCTACTGCAGGGGTGGACAAATCCACCAAAAAGTTAGCGGCCAGTAACAAATATTTAGGGGCCAGCACTTTCGCGGTACAGCTGGGGTCTGGGGCAAAGCCCCAGCCGCGGGAGGCAAATTCGCCGAAGGCTAAAATTTTTTGGGTATTGCATAACGTGCGACTGCCTAAAACGCGATTTAAAGCGAATTTGTATCAATAATAACTTGTGGAAGTAGCTAGCCAATGTTGCATCAATAAATGAAAAACACTCACCAATATATGCTGCAAGGTGCTTGTTTTATTAATAATAATATTTAGGATGCACTGGTAGTCGCTAGAAGTTAGTGGTAGTCTGTCGGTGACCTTGCACATGTCTCTGTCCTTTGGTTTCAAAATACCAGTTGTTCCACAGATTTTGTTGGATCAAAATTAACAAGATCTGGACCATTCATGTTTATCATCATGAGGTCATTCATGCTGTCATTCATGTCATGAGAGCTGGCAACTATGTTCAAGAGGCCGTCTGCTTTGGGTCAAACTACTTTTACGGACGCGTCAACAAAAATTAAATTCAAATTTCCAATTGTTTAAATTAAAAAAAAAAAAAAAAAAAATTGAAAAATGTATTTTTTACTTTTTGATGATTTAGGGGCCAGCATGAAATTTTTACTCGCCCGGGCGAGCGGTAATTGTCCACCCCTGGTATTGGTGCACAGTGGCACCTGAAAATTGAGACGTCATGAAAAAATAAAAATATTAAATAGAAATAACAACATAGACATTAGGGCCTAAGCTAAGACTCATCAATTAAAACACCATGTCAAAACAAAATGTTAAAACAATGTGCTAGAGGAGTCTTCAGCGAGGTTTGAACGACCTTCAAAGTGGCATTTGTTTAAATCAGCATAACCAACACAGGAAAAATAAAATTGCTAGCATCATTATTCTACTCCGTGCGCTGCGTGTGGCAAGGTGACAAACTAGGTGTAGGCCTATGTCAACAGACAACACTTAAAAACGTTGGAGGTTTCATTAGGATACTGTCATTGCGAATTATGTTTTGTCACTGTGAGTTGTCTTGGATATTAAAATTCTTTGTCTTATATTATTGTAATTTTATTTTAATCAACACAATTCTATTTGCATAAAAATTGAACTAAGGCCTAGTATAGAGAAATAACCAAGGGGCTAGCCTAGCCTATACAATTTCTCTTTGGGGGCAAAAGCCTTTTTTTTTCTTAAGCCATTCTTCTGTCTTGCTATCCAATATAAGACTGCCACCTTTTCTATTCTGCTCAGTTCATCGGGCAGGGAGTCAATGTCGCTCTTGAGGGCGGCGCATCTAAAGAGATGCGCTCTGTCTTGGTCTTCTAAATTACAAAGTTTACAGGTGGCCGGTTCGTTGGTAATGTTAATGCGGTGCAGGTGGTGTTGCAAGACGTCGTGACCGGTTGGGCGGTGGCCGTCTTTCTCGGCCAGTCTTTGTCTGGCCCTTTCTGGATCTCGGTCCACCAGTTCTTTAGTCATGAAGTTTCTTCTGTGGTGTTCCTGAAGGTGGTTGATTTGATCTTAGTTTTGACATTTTTGAAGAAGAGAGGCGCTGCTGGTGGTTGCGGTGCTTTTGTGGCACTTTTGGCCAAGAAGTCTGCCTTTTCATTCCCCATGATCTTGCAGTGGCTGGGGATCCATTGAGCCTCTAATAGTTTGTTTTGCTGACGGAGGCTGGCAAGGAAGTTTTTGAAAAGCAGCGATTTCGGATGGAGATTCGCTGCTTGGGAGACAATTGGATGGCCAAGACTCTGTCGCTTAGGATGACAAATTTTGTCTTGTTGAGAAGGAAGGCGGGGATCTCCGCGATTTTTTCGGACGCCCTGGCGATGGCTGCGACCTCAGCGTCGAAGTATGTTTCACTGGCTCCCATTGGAGTGACTTCTTCGAAGAAGATGCAGTGGATGCCGTAACCTGTTCTGTTTGTAACCGAGTCGTAGGAGCCGTCTGTGAAGATGTGCACCCACTTCTGAAGAGGAAAGTGCTTCTTCAGGTGCTCCTCGGCAAGCTTTTTCAGTACTTTGTGGTCATCTTTCTTCTCGATGCCATCAATTTTTGTCTCCGGGGCGAGCTGATTGGACTTGTCCGCATGGGCGCCGGCAGGAATTTTAGCAGGGGGGGGGCAACAATCACAATTTGTAGTTTAGTTGGGCAAGCACGGGGGGTTTGGGGGGCGGAGCCCCCAACATAGCGCCGCAGGCGAAATTTTTGAAAATCAGGTTTTTAGAATGCATTTGGTGGGTTTTAGAAAAAAGTAGTGGGCTGAATACGATACCGAAATTATGTAATTTTTGTGCAGTAGATACTAGAAAGTAAACAAAAAAACATTGTGTCTCAACTTTTATACGGTTACTAAAATGGGTTATGAGTTGAAAATGAGACACACGTTTCAAAAATAAAGGCTTTATTTTAATTGCATAAAATTATAATGAATGTGACTGTTTTGATCACATTTTCTTTTCTTACATAAACTGCAACTTGTAAGTTCTCTCCAGTTGCAATGCAATGTGGAATAAAAATATAAAACATAAACACGTTCTTAGAGGTCTACATCGACTAATAATTTACTAGCCTACAAATCATAGAAACGATATCTTGTTACAGTATTATTATTTATTTCAATAAATCATACACATAATATCACATAACATAAAATAAATGGAAAACGGGCGTGATTGACTAGACCCAAAAAGGAAAATGCGAAATTTCAATACATTACTAAGTACTAAAAACAAACAAACTAGCAACACTCTGCTCCCGATCAGATCATTAAATATATTATTATTATTATTATTATTATTATTAATATAAATTTTCAATTGAATTTCGGTTTCACAAAAACATTAATTTATATGTAATAAACGCATATCACTAGTTAAAATTTATTTTTCCTGAAATCCAGGGGGGGGCAAGCGCCCCCCCTTGCCCCCCCCTCCCGGCGCCCATGCTTGTCCGGCAGAAGCTCTGGGAGTGGTACGTCAAGTGGTGCACGTGGTGCTTCTAGGAGGATAGGACAGTTTTTACTCTTCAGTTGGTGGACTGTTCCAGCAAAGTTAGTGTGCGCCTTGACTTGTGAGGTTGGATAGTTGAGCCATTTGTCGGGGCTTAGGCGCGCCAGTTTTTCGTGCAGTTGGACAGAAAGCTGCTCTCTTCTTAGCTGTAGAGGCTCAATTTGGCTGAACCACTCCATGGTGATAATTGGGGTGGTTTTCACTGCTCCCATGATCAGGCGAAGGGCTCGATTTTTGACTCTGTCGACATGGCTGGCGTGCATTGCGGTGGCGGCGGCGGCGGGGAAGACTTTGGTGCCGTACTCAATGGCTGGTCTGATGTACGTTTTGTACGTCAGCGCCAGAGTGTCTAGGTTTGCGCCCCAGGACACACCGGCTACCCTTTGAGGGAGTCGTAGTCATTTTTGACTCTTCTCTGCTGCCTTTTCAAAGTAGATGTTGCCGGTCATTTTTTTTGTCGAAGGTCACGCCGAGGTAAAAGCCTAGGCCTAGCTTCAATATGCAGCCTAGGCTAACTAGATCTAGGCCTACATTGATAAAACAGGGAAATTCTTGTGATGTGTTCAATTTTTATTTGGGGCCAGCTTTAAATTAAAACTTTTATAAACTAACGCGTAGCCTGGCATCGGCCCAACCCAGGTAGTGTATTAGTAGGCCTAGTATTTATAGCCGTACCCCCAAAAGGAATATTAAAAGTATTTTTTTAAATCTGGGCACGAACCAAGTAAAGAAATTAATCAGAAACCAGATTTAAGCAGACAATGTAGGCTGTCTGTGCAGACGACAGACTTTTAGTAATATTTTAGTGGATTGTAGGAAAGTGGTATTGGGAAGATCACTCATTGGTCAATAAAATAAAACCATTGTTGTCATCTGTGAAAAGGAATAATGACTTGGACATTTGTTTGTTATTTTTTACTTTTAATTTAATGCATTTGATTGTCCACATTACATTAAATTAACCTTGTAAACAACAATTTAGTCACAGTGTACTCTGTTATCTGTGATTTAGTACTTATTTTTATCTGTGTTTTTATTTAATAGTGACTGTGTATAATTCATTAATTTTTTTTAAAAGTAGGGCCTACATTTTTAATTAGACTTCCAATTTTTTTCTAGTGGTTCACATGAGAAATGGCCGCCGACAAGTGTCAAAAGGTCATTCAAAGTTGTGTAATTCGTAGGCCTACAGTGTTCTCCCCAGAAAAAAATGTTAACTGGGTATTCCATAAACATTGCCGGGTAGGGCCAAAAATAGTGGGAGTCCGGGGGCTTGCCCCCGGAAAAAATTTGAGATTCTAGATTCGATTTGGTGAGTTTTAGAGGTTTTTGAAGCCCTTTTAAAGTAGCTTACTTTAGTTGGTTTAGTGGTATGAACATTTCAAATTTGATTGAAGTCATAGTCTGAGCCTATTTTCTCCTTTGTAATGTAGGCTACCGTATGTGAATTACTGTAGTTTTTTAAGTGTTTATTATCTAAGATTTGTAGGTTTACAATTACTACAACTTGAAACATTGTTATATTTGATTTTTGATGACTTCATTTTTATTACTTTAAAATTCGTCCTAGCAATCAATAAAATTATAAAATTGCTAAAATTGTTCACTTGTGTGTGCTCCTTGTGTGCTGTGAATGTTCACAATCATAGCGATGATTGCCATTTTGCCAACTTAGGGTATGTGTTTCGTTCAAATGCATTCCTCCACGATTTCGTTTACAATCTGCGCTGCAGTTTAGGGATGGGACGTTTAAACGTATAGTGGACAGTTGGATTTTTTTAAAATTCACAAAACGTTTAGTTAAAAAAAAATCAAAAAAAATTTCGAATTTAGAAAAAAAAAATTAATTATTGCCGGGCGGCTCGCCCGGCGGTCCGGGCCTGGGGAGGACACTGAGCCTACTCTACACCACAGGTTATATGATATCACAGAACAGTTCATCCGGAGAATAAAAAGTGTTTGTTGATAAAATTTCTTCCAGGCTTCTTGTGAAGGTTTACTAAAAGTTATTTAAGAAATGTATTTACCTAAAAAAATTTTTGAACAGTTCATCAAGAGAATAAAATGAGTTTGGTATTAAAAATTCTTCCAATCTTCTTTTGAATATATTTCTGTTAGTACTATTGATGATTTCCCTGGGCAGTAGGGCCTATGTTCGTCATCTTTATCCCGAGGTGTAGTGGGCTGCGGTCAAAGCGGTGTAATCCATGTCTTTCAATGAAGATGTTGCCAGCTCCTCTAGTGTTAGTGTTATACTTATATGGTCATGTCTTGCTGCTGCTGTAGTAGTAAGATGAGGGTTATCATGAATGTATAAAACCACCAACATTATATGCAATTTAGTTAGTGTATGAATTTTCATGGTTTGGAACCAATTCCTGCATGAATCTCTGGGTCGCAGCCCTGCCACCGTGCGTAACGCTCTTTTCTGTAGTCGGTGTTGTCTGTTGTCCTGCTAAGAAGCTGGACGCAGTAGACCTAGGCCATTGAGAGTCAAACAATATTTCTATCTGTTACAGATGCGGAACAGCGAGGAGGAGACTGGAACATGGAGGCACGAGAGAAGAAGACGGAGAGGCCTAGATCCTCAATACACGCAGAGCTGAACTTGGCCTCAGATGTTGATGAACTAGGTTAGTTTATTTCATGTTTCAATTATTATTTTTATTATTTTTGTGTTGATGACTACAACAATAAAACATAAGCAATTCATATAGGCCCACCGGTATAGTATAGGCTTATACGCTCATGTTTTGTAATATGTTAGCCTAATTTTTGTGATCACAATATGCCTGTTGACTATATAGGGATGCTCATTGATATGAAAATCCATTATCAATATTGTTAAATTTTTATCAAATATATTGCTATAGATCAACATTTTCTGTCTGATAGGGCTATCTATAGCCCCAAAGACAACACCACCAGGAGTACAACATTGACAGCTCCAAGTTCAGAAATCTCGAGAAGAAGAAGTAAATCAAATTAAAAAAATGATTGACTGGAAAATAGTAGAAAGAGCTTCAAGTCCTAATGTAAATCAGTTGGCAGCTATTGATAAGCGAGATGGCAGTGTATTTGCAGTGTGTTTAGTTGCGAGGGAAATTAACAAATAATACCTGACAGAGAAGCACCTTGTATAGGCCTACCCAAATAGATTCTACAGAAACTAACGGGCGTGAGGGTACTATCCACGTTGGACCTAACTTAGTCTTATTGGCAATGTCAATAGGGCAGTGGTTCCCAACCTTTTTACAGCAAAGGCACACCTGTTAGTAATGAAACAATTTGGCGGCACACTGCCATATTTGGATGCCCCCCCATCGATTCACACAATTTGGAAAATAAATGTGGTTTGAGTGGTTTTCCCTTGAAACCTTGATAAAGTTAACCATTTTTACAACTTGATCTAGAACTGATTTGAGTTCATCCCCGATGGTCTTCGAAACAAGTGCTTTGCAATGCAAAAAACAATGTGTTGTGATCAACTTTGGGTTGCGAAGTTTCGCTCGCGCAACGAAGCCTTTCATTTTGCCTGTCATTGAGGGCAACCCTAACATAAGTGAGGAAGAAGCTGAGCTTTGACAGTTCCATCTGTCGACTCGTCCAGTTGTAGTCCAAAATTCTTGCCAGACTGCAATTTTTCCTTCACGTTTTGTTCAATGTCTGAAGACATCGCTTCAATTCGGCTACTGATAGTGTCGTCTGTGAGGGGCACTTTAAATATTTTCCGCGCAGCCTCGGGTCCCAGGATTGTTTTCACGATTTCTTGACTGGCCTGTAAAATCAAGGTCTCTGCAATCGTGTGGGGTTTTATGCATTTCGCAACAAGTTCTGCAACTTTAAAGCTAACAATTTGAACCTTGTCCGAGACAGTCACTTCTTTTTCAAACTTTTTTGCCTGTTTGGATTGGTCGTTAATAAGGCGTTAGAAATAATCTAACAGTTTGTTCTATGTTAGGGTCTAATGCAGACACAAAGCAGGACAGGGTTAAATTCCTCCGATTTGGCTAATATTTCGCGGCACACTACGTACACCTCCGCGGCACACCGGTTGGGAATCACTGATCTAAGCCTACTACAATAATTAGTGGTTGTAAATACACACATAGCCTGAGGCCTGTACAAGACATGGCAGGTATCTGTAGCTATTTATGTGTATGTTGCCTTTGCCTACCATGTAGACCAGGTCTATTTATCAACTGTCTACTCTACTTCTAAGTAAACTGAAACAATGTGACAGCACAAATGTAGGCTTGCATGGCTTGTTTGATGTAACTGTTAGTGATGAGGTTCAAGATGCTAACACCAGGTGACAGATTTTGACAAGATCTTGTTTATATCTTGTTTCTAATCAGGTTCTTGACTAAGAAACAAGTTCTTGGCTAGATCTTGCAAGTTGTCAAGATTTTACAGCAGGGATTCTTGGCAAGATCTTGGCAAGAAATAAACAAGATCTTATTTCAATGCAATATCTTGGAAAGATCTTCCTTAACACAAGTTTTTGGCAAGATCTTGTGAAGATTTTACTTGACACAAGTTCTTGGGCAAGATCTTGACAAGAATTTTCAGCAGGGTTGACTCAGTCTCCCTGTTAGGCCTATTGATTATTTTATAGAGATTCCCATAGTTGGATGAGCATAGCCAAGACTTATATTTGACTCCCTGTTAAAAATAGCTCAGGAGTGGTTTTTTTTGTTGCAAAATTTGGTAATAGTAAACTGATCAGCTGCAATCATCAATACCTAAAGCATGTGCATTTCAGATGCCTCCAGCTCTCTTAAATACATCAAATAGCCGCTTACACGACTAGGCCTAGTCTATAATACCACTTTCCTTCTTGTTGTACCTACATAATGGAGTTATAAATACTAGTACCGTTGGCCCTGGAGGAGTAGCTCTGTGGACGGCGGTGTACAAGTTGGCACTTCAAATCGGCAAACATTTTGATTGTTTACTTTCAAGTGGCACGTGGTAACCAGGTAACCTAGGGCCCACCATAGTTCATGGCCGTAGCAAAGATTACCTGATGGTAGTGCCTAGCTTGTTCATAACAATCAAAATGGCCAAACAGGCACACACCGGAAGTACACGATCATGGACGTGCTGTTCCATTTGAGCTAAACCTCCCTCCTCATCCAGCTCCATGCCTACATTACAAGTTAGTAAGTCCTTAAGTCCTATATTTTATTATTTTGTAATTCCAGGCTGTCGGTGGAGCGTGGACGTCGGTGAAGCCTCGATGCGAGATGGACTGAATCATCTGACGGATGGGACAACAGCGACCTTGGACCTGGTGAGTGTAAACCTGACCCCACACAGTGGTGACGTCTGCTGCTTCCCGGGTAGACGCCGTAAGATGGCTGAATGAGCTCGGGACAACATTTATTACGTTAAATGTCGATTTCAAAATCACTTGATAGTTAATTTATTGATTTATTTCACACATGCAGCCCTGGACTGTGTTTGATTGTATGTTATAAGTAGAGATGTCAGAAAGCGTGTACCTATTTCACTAGAAATGTTTACACCCGGGTCACAAAAACGTGTACACGTTTCGTCCTTTACATTACTAATCGTCGATGTTACAACAAAAATTTTCTCTCGTATCGTGGATTTGATGGAATTCCTAGCCGCTCAAAACGTTTTTTCCGATCGCGAGCTATGAGTATGACACAGTAGGGCTACAGACAATACACGGCGTCATGAAACCCCTCCCCACGCCCGCGCATGGTGTTTACTGTGATAGTAGTGGTCGCATTAACAATGCAGTGGTACCCTCTTCTCTTCAGCATTGTCTTACTTGAAGTTTCATGTCAGCGGGTGTTTTTGGATGAGCGAAGCGAAGACTTCAATTTCACTGACCCCGCAAAAAATGAAGCTCAATGTTTTTTGTTTTTTTTCTGTCTGTTCTGTTTGCACTCTGCCGGGCAAACGGCATATTCGGATCTTGATGAAAATTGGAGGGGACCTTCGAAATCTCTGAACTTAGACCTGCCACGTTTTTGGGTACAATCGAACAAATATTTCTCATGAATATCGTTCTTTTACGTTTTTTTCCCGGATTTTTTGTGTGATATTTTCGTGACATTTAGGCCGATTCTGACCAAACGGGTGGGGTTACAACGTTCATATTTTACATGGACATTAAGGTAATGGTGATGTGTTGGTTTTTAAAAGAAAAAGTTGGAAAAGTTAGCCAGAATCCATAGAATAAAGGTTAGGTTTATAATAACAATTAGCAAGTATCAATAGAAACTTGACAACAAGTACCTACAATGCATTCAAAATGAACTTGCTAAGGTTTTTGGGTCAACCGTTAGGTCATAATGTACCACTCTAACCTAGGGGGAGGAGGGGCCCATGCTGGTCAGAACCAGCCACGGGTAAGAGGATGAAAGGGGGGTTCTCACGTCGCGGTCGTCATTGTCTTTGTCATCGTTCGTGGTATAATAATTGTAGTCATCGTCGGCGAGGGGTCGTCAAGGGAAGGTGGCAAGGTCCCCGACGACGATTGCCAGAGCTCGCCTCTAGATTTGGGGAGTTATATACTACCCTTCATACTAGCTGATGTTTGCGAGGTGGACTTTTTCTCTTGAATCGCCTTTTACGATTAGCAGAGCCATACTCTGGGCCAATTCTACCCTGGGCCCAGACTTTCAAAGGTAAAGTGGTCCCACGCAAACTAAAAACTCTCATCCATCAACGCGACCAAAAAAAGCGTTAGCGAAGCGGCCTAGTGATAGTTACAACTATGTTACAGCTTTGCTACACTCTCCACCAGGCTTATTAAGGAAGAGGAGCTAAAGAAATACACATACATGTAGAGTTAGGGTAATAAATGATACTGTTTATTTTATGTAAATTATTCTACAATGAAGAGAAGCACAGAACCGCAGTTCGTACTCTCTGGGATCCGTAGACCAACTAACTTCACAACACCTTGAAGCCAAGCCAAACTTGACCCCTCCTCCTCTCACATGGTCACCAACCTAAGAATATAATTACAACTAAAATGAAATAAAAGACTACTTAGACATGTCAATCCACACAATCTACTTACTTATGAAACACAAATCTATAAAGACAACTTAAATGAAACATTACTACTGTATTTATGCGAGTATAGGCCTCGGGTATATTTGATATTGTCAAGTTCAAAAAGTGGGGTGCGGCCATTATGTGAAGCCATTTATCAATAGTATTTATAGGGTCATTCCATACCATTTCACCAGATTTCGAAAAAAGTTGTTGCAGCACCATTTCAGAAAAAATTCAAATTTTACACACTTACTACTAGGGTCACGTGAGGTAAAAATGATACACACAAAATATTGGGCAAAAATGATACAGTGGCATTTTGATAAGTATTTATTAACTTTTTTCTTTTTGTAATAATAACTCATTATTTAGTCTTAAATATTATATTAATTATAGCTATGTTAGTAGATGGCAATAAACTTGAAATAATTAATTGAAATGTGCCTGTAAAACTTGCCAAAAAAACTTTGTATACGGATGCTTACACTTTCAATGAAATCTCTCCCACTACTCATTCAAATTTACCACTCTCTGTTTCCAATCATTGTCAATGCTGCACTTTACTAAGAAAGCATTGCAGAGTGCTGCTACCTAGAGCCATGTGGCAGGAATTGAAGCTGAAAGTTGAGGTACAAAAATGATACACTCTTTGGGGTAAAAATGATATGGTCAATGTCTGACCAAAACACATGTTAATTCAGCTCAAACAATTTTCAAGGTGAATTTAAAGACTCTTTTTGTGGATTAAATTAATTGTGAATAGTACCATTTAAATATTTTAAGCTTCTTAAGATTATGATGGCCTTATTTTGAGCTCAGGCCAAATCAAAGGTCTGCAGCCAGGTCTTGGAGGCCTAGGCCTAGGCCAGTTTCCCAGGATACAAATGGTTCCGTTCAAAAATGAAAAACAATATTTAAAAATTACATTGGTATGACTATTTTGTAGATTGTTAATCAAATTATCCATGTGTATCATTATTTTCCCTCTTCCTAACCTCTAGCTATGTTTTTAAGGGCTTAAAACACAGTGTATCATTTTTAAACACACGTGTATCATTTTTGCCCAAAGTGCTGGGTAAAAATGATACGCACATTTTATTTATTTAAATATGTTAATGGCTATAAAAACTAAAAATAAATTGTCCGGTTGAATTTAGAATCAAATTTCCATGTCATAAGAATATACATTTTTATCATAAGCAGATCTAATTGAGCTGCACATAGCAAAGTGTAGTTTTCTGTATCATTTTTACCTCGCTTGACCCTACATGTCTTAAAGGCACAAAACCAATTTTTAATAATTTTTTGGTCATGACCTCAAGGACTTGCAGGCCCTTAAAGGTCGCAGCGCGTTGTAAAAATGGCACTTTTAAGGAGTAGGGGTAATTGGAATAACTAGGAAAGTACAAGTCATAGAAGGATGAAACATACACCAAAATTTAAAATCGTCACAAACTAAGCTTTCATTTTCATATATTTTTATAATCTTGCTACTTAAAAATCTATGAGTACGATCAGTACAAAGTTTTGACGCAAATGTACGTTTTTGCAACTTTCGCAATAAGTTTTCCATAGAAGGGTTGTGATAAACAATGCCATTTTTTTTTTACAGTAATTTGGGTACCATATTAAATGTGTGAAAGATAAAAGTTGTGTGTTTTTTAAACCCTTTAGCAGTTAACAAGCTTTCAAAAAATGTAAAAATTTGAAAATTTCCCGTTTTTGGGCCCTCGTAACTCCAGTGGGGGACCATTTAAAAATCTGAAATTTTTGTCATGAAAAAGGTTATGCAATTAAAATTTGGAGAATGTGTTTTCCTTCTTTTGGAAGTTACATCACACTGAAGTTGCCCAAAAATTACCCTGCTCGCTATGTATTAGCAAGTAAAATAATGGTGCATTTGCTGCCATAGGCCCTTTACATTAATTTTTAATTTGTTGATAATGAAAAAAATCATTTAATAGTTTTTAGATTTAATGTTTTCTTGCACAGCATAGGCATTACATGAAAATATATCCTGTCATTGGCTAGTTGAATATAGGCAAATTACACAGCCTACGTTCCTTTTTCACTGGACTGACTAAAGAATCCAAATTGTTGTCGTCTTAACCATTACCCAAACAAACAATTATTAATTTAGGTGTGTTGCATGAAGGTCTTCTTCTTGAGTTCTTGACTGAGGTCTTCATTAATGTTGTGCACTCGACCAGTTGCCGTCAATAGCTTGAACAAGAAAGAATCCATAAAATGTTTTTCATTAGTGACCCATGCATGACTTATCCTCCTTTCAAAACTTGAAGGCTGTGCTGGGAAGAAGTTTTACAAAGTTGTCTCCCTTTATTGATGTCTTTGGGCTCAACTCCAAGCCACTTATAGTCCTAAATGCATGTCACATAATCATTTACTAAGTTGTGTGTTTGACTTGATTCTTATTATTTGAATTTCTTGTAGTTATTTGATTTGGATGTTAGAACATTTGACATTATTTTGCAATCAACAAGTGACCAATTAAAGCACGCCACTCCAGCGGTGTATACTACTTTTCAAAAACACCTTCTACCAGAAATTAAAAAATAGCTCTGAATGTTTTTAAACTTTTGTTTTGTTGATGGGGCAGCAAACCAGTATAAAAAGTACAGTATAAAAAAAATATTCTCTAACTGTTGCAATCATCAAGCTAATTTTGGCTTTGAAGCCCCAGTGGCACTTTTTTAATGTCACGGGGAAATGACCATGTAATGGCATAGGATAAACGTTAAAACATCTAGTTTCTAAAGCCAGCTTACAGAGAACAAAAACAATAAAATTTTTTACTCTAGAAGATATGTTTGAATTTTGCCCAAAAAAATATTCACGGGGTAACATTTATCTATGTAAGAACATCCAGGGGTAGAATTATGTTTGGGGTGATCAGTTTTGAAAATGCTATAAGGGTACCTTATTAAGTTATTACTAAGAGAAAAACATTGCTCGATTCCGATTGATTGCAATAATGTCAAATGTTTCTTAACATCCGATTCAAATAACTACCAAGAAGTTCAAATAGTGAAAATCAGGTCAAACAAGCAACTTAGTAGTGTGATTATGTGGTAAATAAATAAATAAAAAAATTTTTATTTAGATCTACCACTCAGTTAATAAATGATTTTCAGTGAGGGCTTGAAATCGAACGACCAGCCCAAACCCCGCGGCCCGACGAATCGCGGTGAGCGTAACCAACCCAAAAATCGATATTTTAATGGGAAAAAAATAATTAAAACTTGATTTTTGTGCCTTTAAGACATGTAAGGACTAGTACTAAGTGTGTAAAATTTGAATTTTTCTGAATGGTTCTGCAACAGGTGTTGGTGGAATTGGCATGGAGTACCCTATAAGCCAACTCTTTAAAATCTGAGTGGTCAAAATAAGGGTGCGGCCATTACTCGAGGGCGGCCTATAATCGAGTATAATCGAGAATACGGTATTACTAATTAATTATTAAACAATGTGAATCAAAGCGTTACCACATATATAGTGACCAAAAGAATAAACAGAATTAAAGGTTTTGGAGCAACCCAGAGTGCTATGGGATGAAGGGAAGGTGACCATGTCCCATCCCGCAGGGTGGTTCCGGAGGGGGGGGACGACCAAGAAATAACAATGAAGAAATAACTTATACCGAAACAGTGTGACGTTAGGTTAGGTCAGAAAGACAGGGTGAATAAGAAATACAGAAACTAGATCACAAGGGAAAAGAACACAAAGAAAGGGTGTGAGACTGCACAGCTTTATTCAAGTGTCCGATATTTATTATTACGTGGCCACATGAAGGCCTATAGGTGGAACCAGTTAAGGTGGCGGTCGCCGAGGGATCGCAGCACTGTTGCCCACGCACTATGGCCACAGGATCGGCAAAAAAAAAGAAAATAAATAATGGTGTCTAAAACTGCTTTCGAAGTAAAACACGACTATTTTAAAGCCAAGCCTTGCCCAATATATCCTAAAAGAAAACTAAAGTATTTATGAAGTGTACGAATAAAATTATGACATTTTGATACTTCTAAATACTGACATCACTTCTGGCGAAGCTGGCATTATAAACGGCTGGAACTTTGGATACACGATTACCAACAAGGCAAAAAAACACTTTCGTAATCGTGATTACTTAAAATCATTATTTCGTTAAAATACTGACTCTGTGGGACAAACTACTTTATTTACAGCTTATAAAAATGTTGATTAATGTGATATATCTATCACGATAACGAATGACAAAATATGGTAGGGGCCCTACCTAATGTCAGTTGTGTGTAAATTGTCAACGTTGGCGTACGTGCTCTCGCTTGACCTTGACGAGCGCCAGGTTATCTGGTTCCACCTATTATGAGCTTGATATTGTTGAATGATCTGGTACAGAATACAGCGCGGATTGGGGGGGGGGGGGGGGGGATGCGCACCAGACGAGCTCTAGATACGCACTAGACCCTCCCTAGTCTCACTAACTCGTTTTTGACAAATATGCTAGGGCTAGCTAGGCGCAAATAGCTGAGGGCAAGAATTATTATATGTACTTTTATAGGCCTATTCCATTGAATTTAATTTGATTTGATTTGAAAGAGTGTAATATACCAAGTAATTAGTTTTATAAAGTTTTGCCCCGGCTGCCAGTCAATAGAACACCATCTGCTTAAATCTAGCTGTTAGAAAGTTGAAGTTTGTACACGGGAGTGAGTGAATCAAAGGTAGCTTTATACCAGGGGTTGAAAAATATCTCTAAATGTAGGAGCCAGGGACGTTGTGTGCAAAAACCGGGGTTCGGGGCGAAGCCCCAGCCGCCGAAGGCAATTTTGCCGCATTTGAACTTTTTTGCATATACAATTGAACGTAAGTGCCCGTAAAATGAGTTTAGAGGATTTATTATCCACTCTTGTAGAGTGTACACTGTACAGATCGCCAGATAAGCATTATCAGCCGGGATAAATGGCTTCTTATAGATTTAATCTGGTTTTTACCCATCCAAAGAGTGCATAAATACAAGCCTAGGCCCCAGCAATAGAAGATAGGCCTTAAAAAAATTTGCACACTGCACAGCTAGGCCTAGGCCTATATTGCCCTCAAATACATACTTCATAAACAGCAGCCATTCTAGGCCCATGCATAATAGATGACGTGGACTGGCATTGGTTCGTGTCAATGTCATGTGGGTCTTCATGTTCTACGGTCACATCAGGGTTATCTAAATTGTTAATGTTTTTGTGTTAAATGTTAATTTCGATTGCTAGCATCTCCGTTGTTAGGTGTTTTTTTGAGTTTGTTTTTGTTTTTTTTGTTGACATTAGTTATTCGCCAGGGCCATAATTCTAGGCGCCGTGGCGACCTGAGTCTGACGCCTGGGATTTTTCAACCCCTGCTATAATACACAACACAACACAAACTTATGACACAAATTGAGAGAATCACTGTGCAAATAAAATAAGTGACAATTATATTGTGAAAGTTAAACACAAATCAAGTTACAATTTATAATGAAATACCATGAAATATAAAGTTGAAAAAGTTCAAAAAAAAAAAAAAAATTAAGTTCAAGAAATTATTTCTAAGTGTTTCCAAGTTACGTTCCGTTCAAATATATATATTTCTTACACCTGCTTCCAACATAAGTCGGGTCAGGGGGTGGCTAACCACCAGATTTTGTAGGGCACACAGAGTTTATTAACACCGGCTTGCCAGGCCTGTCATGTTCTCTTCTCCTTCAATTTCTTTCTCTTCCATTTCATCTTTTCCGTCAATATCGTCCTCTTCTTTCTTGCTTCTTACCACCAGCTCACGCCCTTTTCCTTCTGTCCTTCCCATAGTCTTTCTGCTTCTACTTCTTTCCCAACACTAATTTCTCTCTTCAACAATCATTTATTATTCTCTCACTTCTCACTTCTCTCTTGTCTACAGTCTTCTTCTTTTCATATTTCCACTTTCAAATTCCTGCTCTTTGTGTATTCTCTTATTTCCATTCTTCTCATGTCCCCGATTTCATCTTTCTCTTCCTATTTTGAACAGAAGCTTGTGAAGCACAACTCTCTTCCTAATTTCTTCACTTCCTGATTTTTAAGCTTGGATACACCCGCTAAGGCCTATACTCCTTGCGATGGTCATTTCTGCAGCTTTTATATTATTCGATGTCTCTCACTCTCCAACGTCCAAGTCACAGCACCATACTTTAGAATTGGCAACTATACACCTTCTGTACAGCAACAGCTTACACTTGGCCTGGAAATCTTTAATTCCCCAACACTTTCTTACCTGATGATAGAGGTTTCGGCCTTGGGCTACCCTTTTGTGGGGGGCAGATTTCACTTTCCAGTTTTGCCTTGTTTGTTATCATGCTTCCTAGGTAAGCAAACCCGCCAACTTCTTGTAGTTCATTTTCACCAACCTTTATCTTCTCTCTACGTATCCTGCTGGCCCCTTTCTTGACCCTTTCCATTATAGAGTTTCACTCTTGTCACTACTACCAGTAATGTTCAATTCAAACTCCTCTCCATTTAACAATTTTCCATTGCAATTCTTCAATTGTTTCTGCCCATATTTAAGTCATCATCATATAGGCCTATCATTGTTCTTGTATCTGTCCCTCCACGATTATCGCATCCATGACCAATTGCAAATACCAATGGGGATAACACGCTACCTTGCCTGGCCAGAGTTTAAAATACTGAACCAATGTGTGTTCCCAAAGTTAGTCTGTACACTGTTGGTGCACTGATTGGTACATTCTTTTTCATTCTTTCATCATATAATGAATTTTACTCCATTAATTTTTAGGGGCATCACTGTGCTTATAGAAATGTCCCATCAGTGATATCAACATTGGATCCGCATATTTCCCAATTTTCATGTAGATTGTAATCCACGAATCATGCCTGGCTTACATTCCTGCTTTCCATAGACTAACAGCAGTAGTAAAATGATTTAGATGATAGTTGTTTCTATCATGGGGAGGATTAAAAATAAAGACAGTCTTTTGGCTTAAAACGGTAAATTGTATTCTATGAGAACTATGAATGGATCAAGGTTTTGGGAATTGTGTCTAATTAACTGTGTTCCATGTTTTAGGACGCGTTAGAGGTACCATCAGCCGACGTCCACGAGAATCAGATTACTGGCTGCTACCGGCCGTCTCAAACACCGGCATCGGCCCGTGTCATGCGGTGTCGGGAGGTGTGAGTCAGTTCGAGGAACAGAAGACCCACGACTGGCGGCCGACCTCCACAAGATCGATGACGCTGCTCCGGCCATCCGTGTCATGCCAGTGTCGGGGAGGTGGGGGGGGAGTTTTTTGAGTCAGTTCAGGAACATAGATTGTGAAACCACTTGTCCAATCCCTGGGGGGGATCGAGGAGAGCTTGTTAGACTTGGAACAGGAAACGAGAATTTTTCTTTACTTCGTGTTAACACTGCGGATCAGGAATACTTTGTAGCGATGTTTGTTTTGTAAATTACGCACCGGGTCAGTAAATAACGGTAAAATTACGGAACCAATTTACCGAGCGGTAAAATCTTCAATTTCTACCATTATATTCTATAGGCTAAGAATGTAGGTAGGCCTCCATGTCAACAGGCAGTGGAATTTATTAACCTTAAAAAACAGGGCCTCAAGTCATGGGTGGAACATTGCAGTTACCACCTAAGATTAAATCTAAGACTAGCCTTTATTTTTCTTTTTAAATTCATAGCACTGTAAACAATTCTTCCAAAGGCCAGATTTCTATCTACAAATTAATGACGAAGTCGACAAATACAACCCTTCGTACAACAGCATAACAATTTTCCGTAATTTAAACCAGTTTTTTAATTTTGCGGTAAATCCCATCATTCAAATTTTGTATTGAGTGTTGCCTAATAGTAATAGACAAAATATTTTTAATTCTAGAAATCAACAACTAGGCTAACAGTAGTAGACGACAAGTGAAAGGTCTAATCATTTCAATCAGATTGCCGCTCCGTATTAACTTCAATCACGTGAACACTAGACTTGAATTTGAATTTCTGGGTTTTTGTCGTAGTCCTACTTAGTCAATTGTTTTCTCATTGTTGGGGGGTTGCTAATACTTTTGTCGTTTATTTTGTAACTTGTTTTCTAGAAATATGGAACTTGATTGAAAATGAGATGATTTCCGTTCTGAAATTTTCTTGGTCCGCACACACCCTACTGTTCCACTGTCATTCCTTTACGTTTTAACTGTTTTCTCCCGCATGTTTGGTACAGAGCTCGACCGGCCAACTCATCAATATTGATCAATCTCCTTTCTTACAACGCTTAATAATCCCAGTTCAGGCAACACTTCGATCTAACTGAGTGTTTTGTGTTGATCTCCAAGGTAGTTTCAAACACACCTGATAACTGTGGTATCGTTGATTAGCAGTCATGAGTTCGTGCCTTACTTATTAACACTAGCTCATACCATAGTTTCCTGATAGTGGCTAGCAGGGCTCGTGCCTTCATTGCCAATTGCAATTGTAAGATCCACTACTAGTTTGTCAAGCACGGAACCATTGTATTCTGTTCACTGGACGGTGCATTAGTTCTTAAAGTTCATTATTTCTACTGTTGCTTTAAGTTTCAATCAATAAAATTTCCTTGGGTGTTTCCTTGGAGCTAAACGTCAGCAAGCTAAATGTGTTCTGTTACTTGCAGGAGTACTCTCATCTTGAACTGTGGATGAACCCTAGTCACCTGGTAGTTGGTGTGGCGTATGTCATTTTGGTACACTTGAATCATAGACTTCCTCACCCTGTTACAACCAACATGGAAACGAATAGAAGTGACGGTGAGCTCAAGGTGTAAAATGTTTGATTATATCCAGGCAGTAAAACAAGTTACAACTTACTTGCTTGTATCTCGCTCTGCTCAGAGCCCTTGGTTTACTTGGCCTTGCTGAGGGTAACGTAGGAAAATCGTAACTATGATTCTTATTTCTTATCGTTATCACGTTGATATCAGTCCAAACGCCATTTAACGAACACTAAGGTGACAATCCACTTTTTTCCGTTAAAATTATGTATTTTTTTGTTGAAATAATGACTAAGTAATAATTGATCTCAGTCTCCGTCTTGTTCAAAGTTTCCTAGCTGCGACCCTCGATACAGAGAGCCTCTGTTGTGCAGCAGCTTTTGCTCTGCTTGCAGCAGCTTGCTCTGCGTGCGTGTAGGATTATCAGCGGGCAGAACACTCTGCCCAAGTATGACAGGCTCCACTATGTATGGGATGAGAGCAACACAGATTACGTAGAACATCTGGTGCAACCGTATCGTATTGTAGGTCACTCAGATCAAGTCTTGTCCTCTGTTCTGATCACAACTCCGCCTCACCGCATCCCACACTTTAACTATATCACTAGGCCGCTTCACGACAGCGGAAGCGGTCTTTTTTAGTTTGCCGTTGATGTATGACCTTTTTTGGAGGTTTTTAGTATGCACGGGTCTCGTTTACTTTTTTGTATCCCGTTACAAAATCAGTTTTGTTAAATACAGGGTATTTCCTTTATAAAGGGTACACGTAGTATTAATTGCTATTGTAATTGGATGAGCGTAGCGAGCGAGCGAAGATTCCATTTCACTACACTGGAGAAAAATTTCCGATGTTTTTTTTTTTCTTTCTTTCTTTCTTCTTTCCTTTCTTTCTGTCTTTCATTTCTTGGCTTTCTTTCTGTATTTTTGTGTGTTTGTTAACACATTCCGCTAAACCGATACTCCGATTGCAATGAAATTTTATGGAACCTTCGAAATCTCTGAACTTAGAACAGCACGTTTTTGAGCGCAATCGGAATTTTTTTCACATAAAAAACGCAATTTATACGATTTTTTTCGATTTTTAAAAAATTTCTTCGACTTATAACAACCTACATGCTTTAATCCGATTGTAATGGATGTTTCACAGAACCTTAATTTTATGAATTAGATATTCGTGTGAAATTTGAGCGTAATCGAAAATTATTTCTCATGAAATCAAAATTTTATGTTTTGTTTCTTTTTATAAAACATTCTTTGAATTTATAACACCTACATGCTTTATCCTATTGTAATCAATTTTTTTACAACGAACCTTATTTCATGATTAATATATTCGTGTTTAAATTTTGAGCGCATCGAATATTATTTCTTATGCAAATTGCAATTTCCGATTTTTTTTCCTTTTTAAAAATACGATTAATTAAAACAACTTAAGTTAATTTTTTATTTTATTTAATTTAATTATAACTTTAGGTTATTTTTTATATAATTTTTAATTTAATTAAAAAAAATCTCGACTTAGTAATGATTTTTCACAGAACAACAGAAAATCCGCGTAACACATGGCATCATCAATGCACCATAATACGCTCATCACAACGCGGACGGGGGACTTAAGCGTTTTCCTAGTAACGTAATACCATTATAGAATGTAAAAATATCTGGAGGCCCGAAGATTTTTTTACGAATTTATATTCATGTGGAATTTAGCTTAATTGAAAAATTTATTTCTCATGAAATCGCAATTTTACGCTTTTTTTGTTTAAAAAATTACGCTCATACCAACATTCGCCTGAAAAAGCCTTTGCGAAGCTGCGCCTCGTAATCCTATGGCTATCCCTTTTCTGGACCCAATGTATTCACTATTAGAAGGCCGTTCTTTTTGCACTAGGTTCCGACAGCCTTTCTCTCTCTTCATTCCTCTTCTGTTCCGTACCCATATTTTCGCATACCTCCCTGTATCCATCCGTTCAGTGCCAACTTTAGCATTTAAAGTCTCCAGCAGAACTATTCATATTATGTTCTCTCTTTTCCAATTACCGAGTCTGCACTCTGCAAGAACTTACCCAAGCAACAATTTTTTTGTACGACTGGTCATTTTTATACGGTTTGCACACGACTACTAATATATTTTGAACCTCCGAGATTGAAGGGAGGGGGGGGGGGCTATTGTGAGTTCGCTAGGCCAACTGTACTTGATTTCCATACACAAGCCTCGCACATTCACATTCCACATAATAGTTTTCGCTCTACCATTCGTTATGTTTTTTGGCCAAAACTCATGACGGTACCTATGCCTATACTCTTCGGAAGTTTCTAGATTTTTGATGGAATTTTTCTTTCTAGGCCTCTTTAATTGCAAAATGTAATAGAGAGGTTAGCGTTTAACCAGGCGCTAACAGTTTTTTAGTTTTGACTGATCTCTACGGCGCGTGACCGAACCGCTGTGTTTTGTAGTCGACAGGTGGCGTGGTCGCTTTGATTTAAAGTCCCCCACCGAAAATCAGTTTATATACTGAGTGGGTAGACTCCTAAATAAAATTTATTTAATTATTTAATGCTGTTTTGGCAGGTCTTTGTGAAGTTCGTACTGTCTCGAAAGTCTTGGCATAAACTGGGGGGCGGTGTTTTTCCCTGAAATACTTGCGTTCAGCCAAGTTCAGCGTGGTCCTCGCAGTGGACACTTGTGGGAGACTGATGATTGATTATTCAACTAGGGATGACTTTGCACCCATCCCGGTAGAACCTATCTGTTACCGGTATCTGGTTTTATGTTTTTTAAACCAGATCCATTTTAAAAGAACACTTTCTTATGAATCCATCAAAGGCTACTTTTGTGTCACTTAAAATCATTACACCTGAAGATATTGCATGCAATTTGTATTAAATTCCGTTCATCTTTGACCTGCAAAATTGTGGCGGCGGGGCTAGCTCCACTTGGAGCAGAATTACCATTTGCGTGAAAATCTTGATATCGGTAAAACTAACTGTTTATGTTTCTAATAACTCGATAATTCAGATCATTTTTCTCCTGATCTAAAATGCCTCCTATAAATGAATGGAAGAAGTTATGCCATTTTGAAATATGTACGTACCTCAGGCCTATATAGTTGTTTTTTCTTGATTGGGTATGGCCGTTTCTTGTGTTCACTGCTTTGGTTATATCAACGTGTCAAACATGTATCGCTGAACAGCAAGTTCGACCCCTCAATAACGCCCTATGGGCCTGCTTCGCCACTTCAGATTCCACGCCAAGTGCAATAATTCAATTATGCAACTCTCGGCTCATCCGCTTAGAACTGCAATTTTTATAACATTATGAAAGAAAGTGTTATGAATTAATGACCAGTTTAATTTTTTTAAAATTCAAAGTCATTCTTAGTTTGATGGTTAGTCATGTAAAAAAGTGAAGTCCTCTTGTGTTTTTTTTAAAGATAATACATATTTTGTACTCACTGTTTTTCCCATATTGTTTTTGCAAGGAATCACACCTTTTTCTTCTCCCGCTGTTACTGGATGGATTACACAATTACGGCAGTATCCGTACAGCATTGTAATTAACATAAAACTGTTAGATCAATAGACCTGGGAACTCACATAAGTATAATAGGGAATGTTCATTAACTTTTTTTTATCACTCCACTACATTATGGACTTACTTTTTTTATTGTTTATTTTCATATTTTAATAAAAGCATAAAAGTAAGCTGAAAGTTGCTCCAATAATTTATGGCGGGAAAATGCCATTACGTTACTATTAAGCTATTGTTACGAATCGGACAATAAGGTAATGCCAAAGTAGTGATAAAACTATGCAATCCTAGAAGGCGGTATTTGTTTTCCTTCATTGATCCAAAGACATTTAAACATCTTTTGCGCATTGGTCAACAAAGCCTAGACCACAATCTTGCGTCCATGGTTGTTTGCGGCGAAAAATAAAATACTGCAAACTTTGTGCCTCACTAGAATTATTTAAAATATTTACTTTAAATGGGTTTTAATTGCAGTATTTTATGGTGTTTTTTAAGTGTTCTAATCCATTTCTTACTACAACCCACATCATATTTATACTTAGTGAACATTCCCTATTAATATTATTAGAGACAATGATTTGTAGCAACAACAATAAATGCTATATTCAATATGGCCTACAATTTTAAATTCAGAAAAAAATTTTTTACCATCAATATTTGGCATTTTATTTTAATATGTATAATTTAGCTAGTATAGTAGCAGTAAAGTGCTTTTGTTAGCTAAATAGATTGGTATTTTTTATTTAACAAAATAATTTCATTTGTGCCAAATCATGGCATTTTGTTACAAAAATATTAAATACTTGTCATTCATCTTCATGAAGAATGTGCATTCCTGTGACATTAAGGTAGTTTTGCTGCAAAATGCAATTTTTATCTCAAGTCATTGAATTGTGGTCTATTAAAAGTATACACTGCAATAAATCATTGCCTCTAGGCTCCTAATACATCATCTGATGCCTCTGCATTGCATCGGCAATAGAGATTAGGCCCGCTCCATCTCCGTTCCACCACATTCCCAGTCTGCCTTGCGGTCACATCTTCCGCACACTGTCCCTGCCATCGTTGTCGTGGTCTGCCGTGCCTTGCTTACCTACCTCCACCATCCTTCTTGGCATTGCTCTGTCTTCTCCTTTTCATTCACTGCTACCAAAATCACCTTAATCATTCCTCTCTTCAAGCCGCATCTATTAAATGCCTTATGCTGCGGTTACTTGATGTCCAAATATCCTCATTCTGTATTCGATCATCTGGTCATACCTACAAAGGCTACAATAGCATCTCAATAGTACCGGTAGGGAGAAACAGTTATAACTTTTTAAAAATTTAAATTTAAATTTATTTTTATTTTTATGCTGTATTTTGTACTCCATCCAAAAACTTGGTGCTTGTTTGCATACCGTTAGCATGTACCATACCATACATAATACATATAATTGTTTACATAAACAGCTTTGCCAATCAGCATTTGTAATACAAGGTTGCATTGGAGCTCTTGGTACAAACCTGCTACAATGCTGGCAATACAGACCTTAGTTTTTGTTTTGTATGTACTCGCAAATGTTTACCACTGAAGTAGGCCCTACATTAGGCTTAAAATGCCTTCTCTTTTACAAGATGCTGTTTATGTAAATACTCATGTCCAGTAACTCACTAGAAGAATATTGAGTGCATCAGGTCAAAGGCAATCTTAATAAATACTAGCCAGATTACAAACTGGTATCACTTCATTGTTTCTTCTGTATCTTTTTATTGTTTGGTAGAACTAGAAATGTGTTTTTAGTGCTAATGTTTACGAAACCTAGTTTCTTATAAAATAAAAATGCATAATGATTTGCACTGACTCTTGGTACATCATGTTCCCTACAGGTGATTCGGCTTTCTTGTTAGTGTATCAAGTTTGTACCCACTGGCATACAACTAGCATAGCTATGTTCATTTGATTACACAATTGTTGATCTGAATATATATTCCAGTCACAGTTTTTCTTGCTGGGTAGGAAGCTTAGAGTACGTAGTATTAAGGACCTAAGGCTGTGTGAATATCAACCTGTTCAAAACATACTTGATGACAACAACATAAATTACTTTCATTCAACTGATTGAGAATTGTTGCAACTAAAATAAAGGAAGAAAATTGTACTCCTTGAGAAAGAGAAGTCTTATCCGAGAGGGGGAGAACGGGTTAGGCCAACTGGGTTTAATGGAAACGAAAAGACACAATGACAAGTAGCCTACACACATCCTATACTAGAGTAGTTCCACACCTACTATGTAGTCAGTAATGGTGCTAGAGCAGCCAGCGTTTACGCCTCAGCTCAACATTACATTGTTGGGGAGGAGGGAAAGAGGAGAAAACAAAGTCCCCCCGCCTGTTGGCTTTAAAACACTCGATAAGACCTACATGATAGAGGTGTTAGTTTTTTGTTTTTATGTTTTTATTAAAACCAAAATAAAATCATACCGCTAAATGGGTAAGGAAAACCTAATACCCTTTGACGTAACCATTGTTCACCAAATAATGCCATATTTTGCTTCTTCAAAAACATTCATAATAGTAGATATTATGAATCATTATAGCTCCTTTATTTGCACTATTCACCACTTCCACTATGTAGGGGCCTACTGGTGGTAACTTTTGTATTGTTTTTATAAAAATTCAGGCTAAAACTTATAAACAACTTGAATCTCAATAGCAGCAGCATTTTTTTTATGACATGGCCATTTTTATGGACTGTGCATTGACTTATAGATTCCGACTTCAGAACATTCTTAATTTTGCAAAGATGTTTCACATTGTTTTTTAACCACGTCTGATCACAAACTGCAGTGTCAGCGAATCTCAATAGTGTGAGGGAAAATAATTTTTTTTAAATTAATTATTTCACTGTTTTGCAATGGGAGAAATGTGAAAAGATACAATAAACGTTACGGTTATAATAAATTAATATGAATTCACACCTTTTTTTTTGCATTAAGAAAAAAACAATTTTATGGAAAATTAATACCATTTTCTAAACACACTCTATAATATATTATTTATTGAAGTGTATCAATAGTGTTTTTGATAACAGTGATTGCTAAGTTGTGACTACGCAGCTTAGCTAAGTTTAAGAACAAGACACAACTTTCTGCTGTGACTGGACTGCATGCATACAAGTCAGGGCCCTGATTTTAAAAATAATTTATGTGGAGTATTTCCAAAAGGCTTGTTTTCCAACGGTGGTCGGGTCAGGGAAAAAAAAAAAAAAAATTGGGGGGTGGGGCGGGGTGGGGGGCTGGCCACCTGTTTTTTTTGGTCTCAAAAGAGTTTATTATAATTTATTATGATTTTATTGAACTGCCAGGCCTGCTGTCACGAATCTTTAAAAATAAATGCTCATTTAGACTTATAAGATTCTACCCATTCAGTTCCTAGTGCTATATGTCACCCAACACTTAAGAGGGGGGGGGGGGGGGGGGGGGGGTGGGGGTAGTTACTAGTTTAGAATACCAGTTCCAGCCAGGTTTTTATGTGTTCCAGGGCGTACCGCGTACTTTGTCCAAACCATATGGCACCCCTAGGGCCTCGGGGTTCGAATCCTGCCTATGTCATGAACGGTGTGTATGTAGGGTTTAATTGATGTGTCCTTTGTCCTCTTCCATCGTCTCAAGTGGCAACCATTGCATAAATAGGACTGCAACAAACTCACTCAGTACGTTCTCGGAGACAGATTTTGACAAAATGCGCACAGATCGAGCCTACTTTCAAACAAACCTGACAAGAACTGAATATTACTTTTAAAAAATTAAATCTGTTTATAATATAACCAGTTCTAGGATTTTACAACCTTTTAGTATTTTGCTAACAACCCATTTTTGTTTAAAGACATTAATACAAAAAGTGTCTTCTTTTCTAGTATAACAAACCAATACCCTTTAAGGCCACAATAGAAAATGACAAGTACAGGGAAAACCATCACATCCTACAACACTATATACATTGCTTTTAGGTACACGAAATAGCTTCCAATACTTGAGGTCGTACAATTATCTTCAGTGCAACGATCGTACTAGAAAACACTCTTAACCAACAAAAGTAGTCAAAAGCAAGAGACGGTCACAATTAAAAATTGTAAAACTATAGGTTTTTGCCTTTTTTTTTCATTGTATCTAAAAAACATCATACACCACTTTTGAGTGATAACTGATACCTGTGGGTTTTGTAAAAACTACAGGCTTCACAACAAATTTGTAAAATATTGTAATCAGTGTGGCTTTTTATTTGGAAAATGTTAGTTGTGAGTTTGAACTGTACTTGAGGAGAGTCAATTAAGTCTGATTATATAAATTTATCAAATGAGTAAATCAATGTGTGATCCGTGGTCCTTGTTGTAGTGTTTTGCTTTCAATGCGACGGTCCAGGGTTCGGCAAAAGTTTTTGAACTTCTGATTTGGACGAGTCCTTATTCAATTATCAGTTTCTTGGCTTAGGAATTTGTAAACAGTGAACTTGGAGGCCGTCTTAGCAACAAGGTCCATTATAAATTCCAAGGTTATTCGCGAATTGGCCTCGTTGATTCGGCCCTGCTGCGAGTGAAATTGTCTTCACTGATTGATCGGTGTTTCAAACTTAAAATGCCGTCTCTACTTGTCCCATTGTTTTCAGCTCGTCGATGGGTGCGCGCCTACATGGTTGGCTTGGTCGGCTTCAAATTTTATGGTCACCCACTGAAAATCAGTTTGTGAGTTGTGACTGAGTTGGTAGACTCCCAATATGAATGTATTTATTTATTCACGTCAGAATGTCTTCGTAACCTTTCTTTTTGTTGACTAATCTTTAGACCAAGTGATGAAAAGTTTTGAAACGTTAAGTCGATGTTGGCGCAGAGTACTTACACCTTATACTCGCCTCGATTAGAACTTTCTGTATTGCACACCACTATAAAACCTGCTTATTTTTTATTCACAATATTTACTGTTACTGACACTAATTCCATACTATTACTAGTGATTACAATATTTTTGGACTTATATTATGCCAGTCTGTAGGTTTATAATCGAAACCACATAGAGATAATTTACACTTTTTCGCTGGATGGTATAATATAATATGTTTCTAAAGATTCTTTAGAAATATACTAACAATTGGTATTTTTTGTGGTTTTTAATAATAATATTGTCACATTAGTGGTTTTGCAACAGTGTTTTGTTTATTTGGCCTCGAGGTTTTTGTTTTTAGAGTCTTTTGAATGATGTTATTGTCAAGTATTAAACCGCAGCTATTTTGCCAGATTTAAGGAACTTTTCTCAGAAAAGAATTGGCAACCACGCTATAAAACCCATTAATGGCTTATATTTAGAAATATTTCTCGTGTAATCAAAATGAATGTACTATTGGTGTCCTACAATTATGAGCATATATTTAAGTTTAAATAAAAATAATTCCAGTACTTGTGATATGCCCTGGAAAGTTTAATTTTAAATTCAATCAATTTCACCCCAACAAATGAACTGATTTAGGACCCAGTTAGATTTTGTTTACTTTTATACAAACTCAAGCCAAATTTTTTAATTTGCCTTCTCCTTGCGTTTTTTAAAAGCCTTTTAAGGCTTGTGGTGTAAATGTTATCTTTCTATTCCATCTACACAACTGGACTTGCAAAGAAGTTGCTCACAACTAAAAGGACTTTTCCCCAAAGCTTAAATACTTTCCAGTAACTATTAGTTTATTTTATTAAATCAACTTATGGCAAGTCTTTTAAGGCTTTTAAAGTTGTGAGTGGTAATTTTATCTCTATTCAGCTGATACAACTGATTTGCAAAGAAGTTGCTCACAACTAAAAGGGACTTTTTCCAAAGCCCTCCGAGTTTGTAAATCATCTCCAAAATTTTTTAATTGCTTTCTCAACATTGCGTTTTTTAAAGCTTTTAAGCTTGTGAGGGAATGTATCTTCTATTCAGCTACACAACTGATTTGCAAAGAAGTTGCTTCACAACCTAAAAAAGGAAAAAAAAAAAAAAAACCCCCCCCCCCACTTATTTTTTTTTCAAAAGCTTAAATATTGTCAGTAAACTATTATTTTTATTTTGTTAAATCAACTTGTGGCAATCCTTTTAAAAGCCCTTTTAAATTTGTGAGTGTAATTTATCTTCTATTCAGCTTACAACTGATTTGCAAAGAAGTTGCTCACAACTAAAAGGACTTTTCCAAAGCTTTCTCCCAGAGTTTTCCAAAATTTTTTTTCAACTCAATTTTATAAGTAGGTTACTTAATTTTATGGGATAATTCTTTTTTATCAATCCGTAGGCCCCTACTACCATAATATGTAAATAATCAATATTAAAATGTTAATAAAATAAATGTAAATATTATAAGCATTTTTAAATTATTTTTCGAGCTTGGCGTTCCATTCACTTGCTTATTAGTGTCTTATGTCCTAGAATTGGCTGATTGTTGCCTGACCCAAACCACAACACATTCACTGCTCAAGTTGTAGGTGTACCATGTAGTTGGGGTGACGGTATCATTTGCAAAACTGGTCGTTATTTATTCCTCTTGCACAGACGGACTGACGGTGGAATTTGTGTGAACACTATTCCGATGAAGTTGCTAGCTCTTGAAATGTACGGTCTAGTTCAAAACCTGTTTGGATCAGTCCGTGTTCAATAACTAGCAACTGACATGGTTGGTGGCACTTTCAATTTACCGTCAACCTTTCTCTGTATTGGGGAGAACACTCTGCTTAGATGCAAAGTTCCAACGTGGGGGATGGTAGCTCTGAAGTGTAAAAAGACTTGAGGTGTATAAAAAGCGCTTTTTTGGCGCATTTTTTGTGGCTTTTTTGCTTGTTTTTTTGTTTATTTTTCAGAAAAAAAAAATTTGTATATTTGTAAAATGTTTTGTATTTATAATTGTAATGTTTTATTTTAATATGTTTGTATTTTTTTTATATTGTTAATAAATTAATTATAATTTTCCAAAGGCATTTGTTTATTATTTGCCGAAAGTAAAATATTTGTAAAAATATACTAAGTCCTATAAAGTAGAGTCAACCTAAATAGTTGGCCTTGGAAAAAATGGCTATCTCATAAAATTAGGTCAAAAGCTGGCTACCGCTGGGCAAGGTTAAGCAGACTGGGACATAGTAAAATGGTTAACCTAGAAGGTAGGCCATAGAGGGATGTCCTTGGAAAAATAAGACTATCCTCCATGAAATTAGTCAATGCCCAATATTGCCATGATTTGCAATCTTGACGGCAGAGCGACCATTAAGGTCAAGTGCGTTCCAAGATGTGGCTTTCATGAAGGCAAGCTTGAACAACTGATAAGTAAAGAGAACAAGGTGTTAATAGTACTATGCTTAAGCAATGAATAAGAAGGTATAGTGAAGGTAGCAAATGAATTATCGACAAGCAACGGCATGGGTTAGAAGCATATTCTAATTGCAGCATAAGTCGGTACAATTATTAAGAACAGATGTATGAGTAAGTCAACAGGATTTGAACCGTGCAGGATCAGAGAGTGGCTGTGGGGAAATAGGCTATGTCCTGATGGCCTTGATAATTGGCGAAAGTGATGCAGGATTAAGCACATAGTCGAATCATCACCGGCAAATTTGTTCGCAGAAGTTGCTTATTTCGTCAGTTTTTATGCACAGTGATCGTGGTTGTGGTAGGAGGTTCTAAGCGTATAGCTAGTGTATCATCATCAATCTGAAAGACGGCAGAAGCATTTTAGAAACTTTAGTTTTCATCAAAAGAAACAACATAATAACGCAAGAGCGCTAGGATAATGCGAACACCTAGAGATTGGCCATACCAGTGCTTTCGCCACCTATGTTTTTGGGGGGGGGGGCAAAATCTTTTTTGGGTCGTCAACTGCCATAAATTAAATAAAGCGAAATTTGACTTGAATAGCAGTGTAGCTAAAATTGGTCTGTTGTAGGCACGATTTGTTTTATCATAGTCTGTTTCAATGCCAGCATTTTGTATTACTTTAGCAGATAGCTGACAAAATTAAATAAATGTTTGGCAAAACATGTGGCGGCTCGGGAAGTACTGTACTGGGGCGCACTCTCTGGTGTCAGCTCATCTAGGCTCTAGAGCATCCAAGAGTTGTGTTTGTGGTCAGAGAGCCACACAGCTCGGTGATTAACTTGTACATGGAATTCTTGCACCTTCGCAAACCAGGGCGGGGATCTGTAGATAGATAACAACGGAACTAGAACACGGGACTGGAACGACAAATTTAAGTCATTTGCAGTTAGAGTGTGGCTAGGGTATCTCTGATGGCCAACTGAAAGCTATTTGTAACGCGATGCGCATTTTGTATTTTATTTTTCGACTAAACAGAATCAAAACAACTGAGTGAGGCAGGGCTTCATAGTTTTCCCACCTTGGCTCTCCTATAGGTCTAATATTGTTGAAAAATGTGTATTTCTTTTACAGATATCACTGTCAAAACATTTAAAATTTGATAGTTCACTTTACTGCATCGCATAGATAGCAGACTAATTTATTAATGACATATGACTGAAAATTAAGCGTTTCGGGTAAAAGAGGAAAACCATTTAGTCCAGTTAAACCTGTAGTTTACTAATATTGTCCAGGCGGGCATTACCTGGAGATATCCGAAGCGAAGGAATAACTTCAATTTTTAGTGTTAAAAGCTATGAAATTTGGCATATATCGGAGCCATACCACTAATGCTGATGATTCAAGGAACAGTGGAACCACATCAAAAATTTCCCCAGTGAACCCCCAAATCAAAGAATGGCGTCGTGCTAAACATGGCGCCGAACTTTTAAAAAATTTGAGTCCTTATGTTAATCATTTTCACTTTAACGCTAGCGTATCTTTTCCATAGTACTGATATACAATTTGAGGTTCAAATAACTTTTTGTTAATCAAACCACGAAAATTAAAGATGGCGCCAAAAAAAATTCATATTATTTGTTCAATTAGTTACGGATTTATTGAATTTGCTGTTTCTACAGCGTATATTGAACTGCTGATATCATTTTGGAAGGGAAAAATAGGCGTTAATGTGTACATAGATTGGTCACATAATCCTGGAGAAAAGTGTTAGAAAAAAGGCACAAAATCAAGCATTTTGGTAAATTGTGATTATTTACATTATGCACTATGGTAGGAGCCGAAACCTGATAAAAGCACACTATTAACCTAGTACGTATTTAGGTTACAAACACTAATTAATGTAAATACGTACAAAAGTGTGTTTTTATGTCAGGTTTTTGGCTACGTTCAGTGGTAGAGTGAGAGATATCTCCGTAGCATAAAATCTTTGTTTGTCCTTTTCTAACTTTTTCTGGTTATGTGACCGAATAAATGTCACAAACTATATTTTTTAAAAAACCTCAAAAATGATACTCAGGTGCAGCTGGCAATATACTTGTAGAAACAGAAGAATTGCACATCGAAATCCGTTATATCAAATGACAACTGATTTTTTGCCATGCTTTAATTTGAGAGGTTTGCTGATTAACAAAAAGTTAATTCGAACCTCAAATTTATATTACAGTACTTGAAAGTAGCGTAGCGTAAAGTGAAAATGAAAGTAGAGCATCTGGACCAGAGTAATTTTTATAAGATTTCGTGTCCATGTTTGGACGCCATCTTTGATTTGAGGGTCCTGGGTAAATTTCCATTGCACTCTCATTATCCTATAAATCAATCAATAGGTGATTGTCGCGATCATCATAGCGCAAATATCATGCTTTTATAGCTTACAAAGTGAAGTATCTCCAGGTATGCTATAGCTGTCTTATAACACGCATGAATAAATGGTAGTACAAGGGTTGGTACAGGTTGGGAAAAGGCTAAAGGGATGAACATAAATCGACAGCCTGAAGGGTGCTGGGGGCGGACAAAAACTTTTTCACCTGCTGATGACAACTGCAGCTAATTTAAAGCTTTTATTTAATAATAAAAAATAAAAATATATAATAAATGAATAATAATTTAAGCTCTCTGACTTTCCCAACCTTTCTCTAACCCTTCTCCAATCTAACGAGCCAAATGAATAGCATTTTTTGCACAGCTAGAAACAATCCAGCGAATAAGAAATGAACATGCTTACCTGACGCCGAACGCCTGACACAGATATATTACATGCGGAAAATCAATCTGGAAATTTAGGCGTCTGTGTCTAGTGAGTAAGGATGCATTCCCAGGCTAGCAAGGGACCTGGGTTAATCCGGCAGTGCGTAGTGACAGTGTCTACATTTTTTCCAATGGTCTGCCTTTGAGAAATGTTCTTGCACGCGCGAATATAAACATAAAATAAATGGGTTGCGTTGTCAGGATCGATTATTATCTGTTACTCTTATCTGTAAATTGTAGTTCGTGTTATTTCTACAATTCAGGTAAATTAAAAAGTGCCGCCCCAACCGGGAATCGAACCATCGGATCTGACCGCATCAGAGCAGGCGTAATAAAAAAAAAAACTGAGATCATCGGGACGGGTACATTCTAATCTCTGAATTGGAACAGATGAATAATGCAACTAAAATTCAGAGATTAGAATGTACCCGTCCTGATGGTCTAGTGGTTAAGAAGCCTGTCTGAAGCGGGAGATCCGTGGATTCTATTCGACAGGTTGAGCAAACTTTGGTGTTCTGAATTGTTATTAAATAATAACAATTACGCTCACCTAAGGGATTTTCCCGACTAGACCTAAATCGGAGAAATGTTGTTCGTTTGATCGACCGATAAAATAATATAAACTATTTAGAAAAAATTGTTTACCATCAGCATAACTAGGTTTTGCAGTGGGGTACAATTAAAATTTATAGCAGACGCAAGCTAACATCTGTTGAAGCGGCACGCCAAGCACAACCAAACAATGCTAAACTAGAGACTGTTTATTGTTAAATACGAAATACGCTGCGGCAAAAAACCGCGGGTACTTAAGTGCAGAATCCACAGACTTAAACTTGGAACAACTTCCTTAGCCAAGAAAAGCGAGAGCGTTTAAATATTTTCTGCCTGGGGGCACGCTGCATTGGGCGCCAAGGACTCTTATCGCCATCAGGACCAACTAAACGATGGCTAATGCATTAATTAATTAATATCATAGAATTATCACCATTTTACATAATACATTACGACAATATCTGTCTCATGACTTCTTGGTTCTGATAGGCTCATAGACAATGCAATTTACCATATCTGCAAGATTTATATCTTTGAAAGTGAAAATGAAATTATTGATGCCGATAGAAAATCGGATAATGACGGAATATGGCTATAACCCTAGAAATCAACCGACCCTTAGTTGGAAGCGGCAGGCAGAGCTGCGTAAAAATTGAAGTGGATAGCAAACTTATGGGAAGGCGCTTGAGGAAAAGTTGAATGTTTAGTGCAGCCGATTTTGAAAAATTCAATGTAATTGATCTATCATACATTTGTGATTGATAACAGCACTATTATTGTACTAAGGTGTACTAGTGAGGTGGGGGATTGAAAAGGAGATGGGTTTTGGACCTGTTTGAGACATTGAATGGTGATAGAAGAGTGAAGAACAATTACATAAACCCATGCCTTATGCGGGAATCGAACCCGCGTCCATTAGTGTAATAATATGCTTCAGACCTGCGTCCAGATCGTATGAGCTACTGCGGAATTGATATTCAAAATCTTGACTTTTTACTAGCAGTATCCATTTACGGTGGCAGTTTAAAAGAGTAATGTGTTATTTTATTCCAAATTAATGGTCAATGTGTGTCAATGGTGTTACGATCATTTGCCTATGGACTTCTAATCTGGCATAGCCTATATTCAACCTCAGTTTGAGAAAGACACTCGACTAGTGTCGAAATATTTCTATTAAAAAAGTATTTCTACAAGAACAGTGTATGTGCAATAATTCCATTTTAAATAGCCTATAGCATTTTGGTATTGATTATTTAGCATTTTAATTTTAAATCGTGATCATTCGTGGCACATTGTAGCACCTACTTGCAATTCAACCATGCCTACCCATCATTTACTATTAATTTCAATAATTTGGTTGAACAGAATGTAAAATTATCAGACTACAATAAAAAATAATTAAATTTCTATATATTGGCAATGCCTGAAATCTAGTTTCTCTATAAAATTGTCTGCTGTGTCTCATGCAGTAAGTGGGTTGGTCCTACGGGCATCACTAAGGGACATGGGTTCGAATCCTGAATAATACATGGAGTTGTGAAATTGTCCATCATCCTCATCTATTGATTGCTCATCAGTCAATCGTATGATATCGAACAGCACAAATACCGACTTCCAAGTTACAAAATCTAGTATCTAAACCTATCTTTAAATTTATGATTAACCACATTTTTATCTCGATGTAGGCTAATTACCTAACACCCTGCACAAGAAAAGAAGCTCCGGTTATTACTTTATATCGTGATCTATCCTAGCTAGATATTAACTTTTCAAACGCTATCGATGCAATAGCAAGTAGTGTCCGAGAAGAGGTGCGGGATACTAGAGGTGTGTTGTGTTCAGTGCTGGTGTAGAGGTGCGGGATACTAGAGGTGTGTTGTGTTCAGTGCTGGTGTAGAGTGAACCAGGGGATACTAGAGGTGTGTTGTGTTCAGTGCTGGTGTAGAGGTGCGGGATACTAGAGGTGTGTTGTGTTCAGTGCTGGTGTAGAGGTGCGGGATACTAGAGGTGTGTTGTGTTCAGTGCTGGTGTAGAGTGAACCAGGGGATAGAATTAACGAAAAAATCATCTACAAAACCAAAACGTGACCAAAACTAGGGACGTCAAACAACTAAATCTATTATTAGTGCACATGCTTAATTATAAATAATCGTTAACTAGAAATAGGGTGTTTTTAGGTGTGAAAATAGTGAAAATACAAACAAATAATTTTAATAGGATTTTAGTTAGGAAAGCAGTCAAAAACAAATCTGTTTCAGTTTAACTAGTTGATATGTGGATTTGGTTTATCTATTATTCAGGGCTGGATCTGGATCTAATAAAATAACCGTTTTGTCATCCCTAATAAAAACTACATAATTGGACCTGTATTAGATTCTGAGGGAAAATAGTACATTTAAATGTCAGGGCCCCGATTCATGTACATTTATCCCGGGTATAGGTGGTATAAGGACGGTATAATGCAGGACATGGCAGGATAAGGCCTGGTTAAGTCTGAGCAACTCTCATCCAATCAAAATTTCCAATGCAACAACAGACACAACAAATGTTATTTTCCACTGCATTCCACAGCCATGTAAATCAGCAAATTAGAAAATGAACACTGAAAATTTGCACCATCTTTTGTTTTACATTTTAATTTAGTGACAGAAGATTGCGTGAGATCGTTAAAAGAAAAGAAAAGGCGTATTTTTTGCCGAAAAATTTTGAATAGCCTAGGACTATCATACTATTTTTTATCTGCATTAGCTTTTGTAAAAAAAAACTAGTTATTTGTGCGGGGTTGTGTGTCTGAACAAGGTCGTGCAGGCCTAGGGTTTTCTAGAAGAGGCCCTAGGGCTTGTAAAAACGTGAAAACGTTAGTATTAATTTTTCTATTCCTATAGCCTAATGGAACTTTAGGCCTACACTGTTGTATTAGAATAATTTTCTACATCGGGGGCCTAGGTCCGGGATGGTTTCTGATTTGTTTTATGAGAGTTATGACAACTTTTCTCGTTTTACCCCAATAGAACGAAAAATTTTAAAATGTCCGCCATCTGTTTACATATTTTCTTTTTCCCCGTGCGAGGCGGGATAAGTCTTCATGAATTGGATTCGGAGTTATACCGCACTTATACCACCTAAATCTGTTTATTACTGGGATAAAAATGTACCATGAATCGGGGCCAGGTGGTAAGAGAGGTAGATACATGGGATACTCCACTTTTCCTACTTGTAGCACAACACGAGTTAGTTAGTAAAAGGTTTCTTTTCGGTGTCGCTACAGATGTCCATGTGAACCTAAACCAGGGCCGCGGCTGCGCAAACGCTTTTCCAGTCCGTTGATGGATGAGCTTTGATGGTTGACTATTTCTGCCCAATGATTACTGTGTTGTGCGTCATTGTTAACTAGTTTCATTAAGTATGCTACATGTTATTTTAAAGACAAGACCCAGAGTGAACCACGTCAGCCTTCAAACAACGGCGAGCGACCGACTGTGACCCTGGGAGACCGAGCACCAACACCACACAGCCAGGCGTCGAGCCAGCCACAGTAAGGTGAGGGGCAGGCAACAATGTCATTGACTACGTTACGTTGCCCCAAAATTACGATTTTTTATGATAAATATTTTTTTGATTGTACCCGTGCCATGTTATGTAACATGTCTAAGTCGAGTGATTTTGAACGTTGCTATAAAGTTTCATTAAGTTCGGAGTAGCCGTTTGCCCAGTCGCAGGCCAAATGTATGAAAATATTGCATTAAAATAATAACTGAACATGCACATTCTTTTATAGAAGTAGAGTAGAGTTTTTGTAGGGTTGTCAGAATAATCAAAATTGATGAATTTTGTAAATTTTCTCACATTAAAAATTGTATATGTATGCAATACATTGTAGGCCTACATTTTTTTTTACTTTTTTCATTATGTCAAATATTAGACCATTAAAACATTAATTCTCAATTTTTGTTCCACTAGAGCAGTATTACATGGTCTGTCGCATTTCCTGTGCAATTTATGTGAAAGTATGAAAAAACACATGCCTTATGCAAGATTCAAATCCGGCGTACCTTGGTGTAATATGCTGTAAAACTACATCCAAATGGTTTGAGCTACCCCAAATTTAAGATTTAAAATTTAAAATCATGACTAATGACTAGGATTTATCCAGTGGCAGTTTAAAAAAAGTAATGTGTTACTGTATTCTGAATAAAATGATCTGTGTGTTGAAGACAAAAATGTTGCGGTCCTTTGCCATGGACTTCGATTGGGTACAGCCTATAGCATTTTGGTATTGATTATTTAGTATTTTAAATTTTTAAAAAATCGTGATCATTCGTGGCACATTGTAGCATCTACTTGCATTTCAAACCAGCCCTCCCCGTCTTTTAAAATATTAATTTGGTTGAATGGAATGTAAGATTATAATGATAATCAAACCCCCGGGTTTCCCAAACATAAGTCAGGTCGGGGGGTGACGTATCACCAATTTCTCGGGCTGTGGACTTTCAGTGTTTGCTAGCCGGGCTCAAACACCTCCTCATTACTTCAAATGTCTTTATGACGAAGCATTTCTACCAGTTCTCTCCATTTCTTTATATCCTCCCAGATTCTTTATTCATTAATTCTATTCATAATTTCCCTCTTTCTTCAACGTTCCATTTTATTTGGTCCCGCCATCTATCTCTTGGGCGTCCCAACTTTTCTTACTCCCCCCCCCCACCCCCCCCAATCTGCATTCAAATTCTCTTTTTTGGTATTCCATCTTGTTTCATCTTCGTAACGTGCCCATACCATCAAAGTCTTTTCTCTTCCTATTTATTTCATAAACTTTCCACCCTAGTTTTTTCTTATTGTTTTGCTCCGTACCTCGTCTATTTTTGATAAGGCTACAGAAAATTGTTTAAAAATTTCATCTTTTGCTGCTTGTAATCTGCTGTCTTCCTTTCCTCTATTTTCCATGTCACTGATGCATATGATATTATTGGGAGGAAATAATTTTTTTACAATAACATCTTGCACCGGTGATATTTCTTCTTTCCATAAATAGTTTATGTACACTTTGGTAAAAATTTGTCTGCTAATATATTTCTCCTTGATATTTCAGCATCTATTTTTGTGTCTTTTGTTAGTATATTCCCAGGTATTTGAATGCTTCTGCTATGGCTCTTCTCCCCGTAGTATTATCTGCTTCTGATTTTGTTTACTTTTCTTCGTTACTATAATGTTTTTGCTTTTTTTCAATGTTTATTTTCATGTTAAAAATTCAGTGTTTTCTCATTCCATCTATCTACGCTCTTCTGGACTTCTTCAATGGGAATTCCCCCTGCAAATATAATCGTTTTAGGGCGTTTCACTTTACGTGGGGGTTTAACTTTACGCAGTATGTTATCCATAACAATGGTAAAAAAATGTAGGTGACACACACTACCTTGCCGTAGCCCACAGTTTATTTCAAACCAAGTATAAGTTCTACCAAATGGTGTTTGAACACAGCTCTTTTTTGTGACAATGTGCTTTGAATTCCTGTTATTAGACTCTGTTCTACTTCTGCAACTTTTAAGCATTTTCCCCAAGCTTTTGCTCTTGGGACACTGTCATATGCTTTTTTCGAAATCCAAAAAAAGGTCTGAACATTTCTTCTCCCTTTTCCCACTTTTTTCATTATTTGTCTGAGCACAAATATGAGATCCAATGGTTGAGCGGCCAGCTCTAAAAAACCCTATTTGTTCCTCTCTCATACTTGGCTCTACTTGTTGCTCGAGTCCTCGATCTAGTTTTTCTCGTATATCTTTGCACAATATCAGAGTTATCCCTCTATAGTTTCTACACTTCTTCTTGTCCCCTTCTTAAATGTTGGCCACTATTCCTTACCCCAGTCATCTGGTACCTTCTTTCTTTCCATACTGCACTGGTCACTCTCCACATCCAATCTATGCCAGCATCCCCTGCAGCCTTGATCATCTCTTTTCAACTATATCATCATTTACCTCCCGAAGCTTTACCATTTTTTCATGGCTTTACTGCTTCAGCTACTGTACTTCCCGTCTTGATATTGCATTTTCCCATTATTTCTTCTATTTCTTCCTCAAATTTGGGGGGGTTTTGAGAGATTTCTATTGTTTGGTCCCCTTCCGGGGTTTGGTTATGGTTAAAAATCAGGTACCTAGGCATATTAAGTAGGTTTTTGAAATATTTCTTCCACATGCTTTTCACTTCTTTGGGTCAGTGACAAGTGATTCATTGTCGTCGGTCAGGTATCTTGTGATTTCTTCCGTTTTTCTTTGTTTTTCATTGTCCATATAATAATTTCTTATTTGCATAAAAAGTCCTTCTCTAATTTGTCTGCAAATATCTCCATTGTATTTTTCTTTTCTGCCATTACTATTTTCTTAGCTTCATATTTATACTTTTAGTACTTTTCTTCATGTTCTTTAGTCCTGTTTTTATCCTTTTCCTTTCGGGCTACATTTTTGCGTTTAACAGCTCTCTTCACTCTTCTATTCCACCACACAGTTTTTAAGTTGAGTTAAGATTATCAGACTAAAATGAAAATAAAAAAAATTCTATATTTTCAATGCCTGAAATCTAGTTTCTCTATAATTTTGTCTGCTGTGTCTCATTCAGTTAGAGCGTTAGTCCTACGCGCATCACTAAGGGACATGGGTTCGAATCCAGCATAATACACGGAGTCGTGAAATTGTGCATCATCCTCATCTATTGATTGCTCATCAGTCAATGGTATAGTATCGAACAGCACAATTACACAAATACTGACTTCAAGTTACAAAATCTATCTATTAACCAATCTATAAATTACCTACAGGGTTGGCTTGGTTGCTTTGGTATACTGTCCTGTCCCCCACTAAAAATCAGTTATATGTGACTGAGTGGGTAGACTATAAATAAGGATTTATTTATTTATCTAAATTTGTATCTCTATGTAATAGAGTACCTAAAGTGAGAGCGGGGAAAAATCCAGATTACACTTGATCACAAGGCATAGGATAATAACCTGTCTTTGAACTTTGGACTACTGTATCTCCCGACTGATACCAAAATAAGGTATTTCAACCACATGACGAGAACACCGAGTCATATTTTCGCTCTAACAGTCAATATATTTTCAACAACTTATACCAAATTTAAATGAGAGCGAGTTTAAAAAGCATGTGAATTGCGATGTTGCCTTGCCGCTACGACAAAAATAGAAAGAGAAGCGCGTCTTCACGGAGCAGAGTGAGATGGGAGTACTCCCGCATGCACACGGAGGTAGCTATAGGCGCATTGTACACCATGGACAACATCCTAGGCTAGGTACCGCCTAGGTAGCCCTAGGTAGGCCTAGGTGCGAGTGTGTGAGCCGTGATGCTACATTTACACGGTGTGGCACTACAGCGCAGTGAGTAGTGGCAGAGGAACAATGTGGGATACTAGGGGGGGTGTTGTGTTCAGTGCTAGTGTGGAGTGAACCAGGAGATAGAATTAATAATGGAGATAATAATTTACAAAAAAAGGGGCGTCAAACAAACCAAATCAATTATTGGTATTTGTGAATATATGCTTTTTCATAAATAATCGTTAAATATGGTGTTTTCACGGTGTTCAAGAGTGAAAATAATAATAGATTTCTGTAATTTAACGGGATTTTAGTTGGGAAAAAACAGTCAAAACAAATGTACTTAAGTTTTGCTAGATTGATATGGGAAAGAATGCAAACAAATTTAGATTCAAATTAGTGATAGATATCGAGTGACAAATTTGCAATCCATCATTTTTCATTTCATATTGATTATTCAAAGCTCGATTTTAATCTATTCCTTAGTATAAATTACATAATTGGACTGTTGGATGAGATTTGAAGGAAAATAGAAGTTGAATGGTAGAAATTTGGTAGTTCAGTTCAACAGTTTACCTAACACTATGCGAGCCGGTTAAAAGAAAAAGTTTTTTTCGATGAAAACCCATTTCAACCCAAAAAAGAATCATATGGGCGCAACTTTCAAAAGGGAAAAAAAATACTCGCGTGGGTAGGTCTGGGGGCAAAGCCCTAGCCGCCGGATAAAATTTTGCCGTAGGCCCAACATTTGTCCCTTAAGAGATTTTTTAAGTCTAAAAAAAAATTTTATAAAAGCATTTTAGCCTGATCAGCCTGCCATGTAGAGACCCCCGCCCGCTGTAATTTCTGTCGGTTTTTAATGTTTTGTTGGATTATTTTTACTGGTGATGACTGAGTGGAAAAGTAGGCCTACTTCCTGAGGAAAGAAAAAAATTAACTCGCAGTCGCAACCTATCAAAAGTCACTCCAAAAATTTTAAAAATT